>CABEGB010001402.1:0-281382 GCA_901521435.1 Crematogaster levior | reverse complement strand
TCGTGGCGAAGGGTTGAGCCAGACTAATCTCGTTATAGTTATGAATCGCCGCGCTCAGAATAATGTTGCTACTTAGACGCGCCATCCGAGTTAATTTTATTCGCACACGGTAAAGCTTCAAAACATTTATTTATTTGTCCAAATAAATATGCCTTTTTTACGTCCTAATCAATATATCGATGTCTGATATTACTATTGTGAGGAAATTATATAAATTTTATAATTACAAAAACATAATTAATAATTAAAAGATAAAACGTATGAAATTTAATTTGTGTGCACCAGAAGGGTGCAATAGTCTTTTTCTCTTTATTAAAACCCTGTTTTAAGAATTAAGAATGAGATGATCGTAATGATAAAGTGTATACGTGTAATGATAATATAATAATGACGTGTCGGAAGATAGTGTCTCTATAATTATGCGTAATGATAATAGGTGCAAGTATTTTCCCTAGAAAATGTTCTTCTTCTTCTCTTCTTCTTCTTATGCTAGTTTAGGGCTTTGCCCTGTTATATTCCACCACTTATGCCTCTTCGAGACCACAATGGTAGTTCTATGACCATTCCTCTTTTTTACAAATTCCTCTTTTTTTGGCAGGTTGCTAGTCTCACCTATTTTTGTCGTTGTCTTTTCTAAGAGAGTGGCGATCGAATAAAAACCGATGGTTTTTGATCGGATTTGAACGGATCTCCGGCTCGTTAAGACAACGCACATCACTCTGAGCTACGACCGCTACTAGAAAATGTAGAAAGCGAATAATTATTTAGTTTACTAAACGACTTTTACGTTGTCAAGATTATCACGAACAAGATATGGCTATACGATCTTGTCACTTTGTACACGCCTCCTCGCCACTCTTTACGATAATAATCACTATAAGTTTCAACGTATACATATGTATTACGAGGCAGGTGTATACGGCGCATGATGGCGTCTGATTCGGTAGATTGTTTCATATTGAAATGGATAGAATCAAGTTACATTTATTTAATTTTATAAGTTGTAATTTAGAAGAACTTTACAAATTACAGATTATCGCTTCGTATGTGTGATATGTATTTTTTTTAGTTTAGAAATAATAAAGTAACGATGAAACACACGGTGAAGGAAACAAAGAGATAAAAAAGTAGATTTTTTTATTCTTTATGTGTGTCTAGATATGCAGATTGCTTCGATCAAGTACTTAATTGCGTGTTTCTTCGTAAGATTATAACTAAAATCGATTATCGCGTTTCATCTATTCATTTAATACTTCGAAGGAGGCAGGAAACGGAAATATAAACTTCAATATATATTTGCGGTTCTTCTAATTTGAAATGAAACTATTTCTTTACATTGGTCAAATTAGCATCAAGTGTTTCTGCTGTCGGTACTTATCGCAATTTCCATCATGTCTATAAATACACATGTAATTGACGTATTTGCATAAACATATCGTGCAACGACGTTCCTATGCGTTGAAACTGTCTTTCATTGCTTCGTTAGTATATAAGCGATAAAAGGCAGCCATGGTTATGAGTTTATGACCGCGATAAGAATTGATAATTTATTCATTCGAGATAACACGAGTAGAGAGATATCTTTGCGTTGTTCAAGGTGTAAACTATCCTCTATGCGAATCATCGTGAGTGATGCAACGTTGCGCATCGCTGTGCATGGTAGGGATTAGAAAAGCGGTCGCGTTATTATTGTCATTTTTTTTTTGTTGACGATATTGCGATCGTCGTACCTCTTCCTGCAGCGCAAGCAGGTGAGTTTACAACGTGGCATTAATTGTATGGAGACATAACGAACGGTGCGAGATACGTGCCTTTTACTTAGCTTCGTTAACGCTGGGAAAGAACTGTTTTACGACGCACAATTATTGCGCTAATAATTTATCGCGGCTCAAGCATTCATAGGGCGATGCTTCGTTGATACCACGTGACAACGTCCGCGCCAGAGAAATAAATGCGTATGTACATAAAGGGTACTATTTTTGTGCTTTCTAACATAGTGCGCCCTTTCGCTCCGCGAGAACTCGTCGCACCTCCCGTAAGTAATGGAATAAAATTGTGGCGCTTCGCGCTATGTGTCGGGCCGGGTACTCGCCACAGATCATCCCCTCAGGGTTCTTCGTTAAGCGAGGAAATTTTAAGGTTGCCGCATAAAACTGCGACTAAAGCCGACGACAAAAATCCTCGAGTTATGGGGCCAGGCACACACCGTTTTACCGCGCAAGCATGCAGGTCGTTTCGTCTTCTATGGAAAAGTAGCAGAGAGAGGCGCGAAGGCTATACCTTCCCTCTTTCGTACTCTCTCTCTCTCTCTTTTTCACCCTCTTTGACTATCCAAGCTTTATCCTCCTTTCCACCGTATCTGCACCCTTACTTCCCTCTCTTGAGTCGCTCCCTTTCTTCCCCATATGCAATTCCCATGCATATCTACATGCTTCTTTACGAGGAACATCTTTTTTCTCCTGTCATCGTCATCGTCTTTCTGGATATTCAGCGAGAGTATGCGGTTGGCAAGAGACATACCGTTTACAACACACCGCCCCTAGTTGAAAACTAGGCGTCACTTTTGTACAAAATAAAACAGAGATTCGAGATTTAAAAATTGTCGATTTTTCTTTCCGGTTATTAAGATTGTGCTACCGAAGAATGTAGCAATTATGCGTTTTGCGCAAATTAACGTTATTCACTGGCCGCTGATGCGTGCGTTGTCCAAAAATGTTAATCTATCGCGTGATAATTAAATTTATTCCGTTTCAATTATAATATCATTGACGGACGATGATGTAGACAGACGATGTATGGCGCGTTTAATTGCAGACGCCGTCGAGTCATGAATCACGAATCCTTGATTTTCCGTGTTCGTTCGACGATAGCAGATCTTCCTTTTTTTCAGTGGATCGCTCCATCACGCGCTTTCGATATTTATGCAACGTCGTACCGACGTAACGATGATCGAACCTCACTCGGCGTTATGCACCAATGAACCCGAGAATGCAACTTCATCTGGATTGCCCAACGGGCATTCCGGGCCGGTCATTCCGAACCGGTTTCGGTTTACAATATAAGTTACGGCGAGAGAAACAGACGGCCGATAAGCTGATAAACAAATCTTCCGCTACCGCTCGAGCGATTATTCTTCGCGCGGCGCGCTTCGCGATCGTTACGTCGGCGAATGGCCTTTTAATCGAGGCAATTTGTCGCCAGTCGCGCGCCGTTTAGTTAATAAAAACGTTGATTCGTTGAAAATTACTCATTTCGAAAATATTATAGGGCATGCGAGTCCTAAACGAACTCTATTGAAATTAACGATCTTATCAAGGTGTCGCTTATTAAACCGTACGCGGCATGTTGCCGCTGGGAATTGATTAAAAACGATGTAAACGGTCGTGCCGCGTACTTGCTATCTGGTAGCGTTCGTTAGGAAATACCTGAAAACGCATTTTCGCCGAGAGCTAATGTCAGTCGATCCATCTTGCCCGCGGTCGTAATAAACCATGAATAATGAATGATGATTAATTTCATTCTTGTTGAAAAAAATTTGGTTTACTATCTACTAATATATAAATCGTATAAATCACCAATTGTATTTAGATAAACAAAAGGAAAATGTATTTAAAATGAAAGTCAACTAAATTAGAAAATTAGGAAATTAAAATTGGAAAATGGAAAGTCAATTCTTCAAATTTAATTACATTCAATGCGGAAGATTAATTGTGGACATCCAACTCGATTCGTGGCATCGTACGGGTGGGAAGCCTGTAGAAGGACGACTCATAAAACGTCGCAGCTTGGAATCTCCGGCGAGAGAGCTGATTTCGCTGCTTATAAACGCTCGATTCTTGCGACTCGCAGCAACGGGGTCGCACTTAAACATCGTGCACGTCGGGCGCAGCGAACACGATGCGAGTTTACGTCGGCTCGTATACCGGTCGCTACTGCGCGCGTGTAACAGGAAACTTACCTTAACCCCGTCACCTTGCCACACTTATTTCAAGCCGGCGGCCATTTCCACAGCACTCACGTGCATAGTCCGCGATAGGCGATTTCGAGCGGTCGCGTACAGGCACGTGACGGCGAGCGAGGAGAGCTGCTGCTGTCGCTGTCAACGCCTAATGAACGATATATATAAGCCAGGGAAACCTTGCTAAGAATCCAAGATGGCTACCAGCGTCCTGAAGGATCGCGAGGGAATCCTGTGATTACATTCCTGGCTCACCCGCCCTCTCGTCGCCTCCACCCACGCCGGCACGTTTCGGAAGTCCCGTTACCGTCTCCCGCCCTCGCCACTCCGTCGCCGGTGGTACCTTATTTCAGGAGCCTTCCGGCGTGTCCTGGATAGTTTTAGAACATCTTCCTGACGTACAAAAGTCTTGTCGTTTGAGCGGAAATTGTAACGCCGTTGTCGCGGCAACGACGCCCCGTGATTATTCCGCACTTCCCGCGCAACTTTGTCGTTCGTCACTTTTCTTCCGCTTAATTCGGCAGTTAAAAACGGTCAAGTATCCAGGATCGTTTCACGCTAACGAATTTTACCAGCGTACAATGATAATTTTAGTTAACACGCAGATTATCTGCCGGAAGTGTTTCGGGCGTGATAAAATCCGATGTTTCTGGTAGGATTCAGACGTCAAATTTTCAAAAGCTTCTATGACAATGGCAATCTCGCAACGCGAAACGGTTCGTCGATAAAAGGTCGCGATAATACGCGACGATGGACTATCGAGATCATCTATTAATCATAACATTGTTACGATCATTAGTACATTTTGTTTTGCATTCTATGCAGAATGAGTCTGTTTGCGGTTGCTCGCAACTCACGACGGCGATCGCAAATCGTTCTTAGTTTTAGAATAGATTTACTGCAGTTGATCGTGCAATAACATTGAGATACACAGAGTGTATTTTATTTCTTTTCGCCTCACTATATTTACTTTAAATCATAATATGTACATAACACTTTCAAATAGAATCTTATTGCGTAATATTATCTTAAATTTTAATATAACGTTAGAAAATATAATACATTTGTTGTATATTATATAATTTAATTAACGTTAGAAAATATAATACATTTGTTGTATATTATATAACAACAAATGTAGAGGATGAACAAGTCAAATATGTAAACAACGAGCTAATAATTAAATGACGTTAAAATTATAAAATTAAAAATAACGAATTTATTATAGATAAAAACACGAGTGAACGTTTCGACCTCATGCAGTCTTCATCAGCACGCAAAAAGAACATTTATTTAAACTTTCATGTCATTACACGGCTACAAAATTATCGCTATCAATTCGAAGATATGGTTCCACTTAATATATTAATTTCTTTAATTATTTCATTATTAAAGGAGAAATTTCCTTTTTGTATTAAGTTTTTAAAAATATTTACAGTTATAATATATACAATTTTTAAATAATAAAATAATATATACAGTTTTTAAAACATTATAACGAGCACTGATAAATATCGCTATTATCTTCCTATTAATATTTATCTGATTTTTCATTTACGAGTAAATTGCATTTTACTCACTACGCGAAAAATATCTCGAATATTCCAATACCGCGTGTAACGTGCATATTTCGAAGCTTCATGTGTGTATTCGTAATCGATTACTGATTTCGGGTCATCGCCGATGGCGCAGCAGCCGCTTTTATGGCGTGGAAAAACGAAACGCTGGTGAGTAATCGCGCTCAATAGCCAGCGTTGTCTTTTTTAATTAAACCTCGTTATGATCAATTTGCTGTACAATGCCAGGTACGGGCCATCGAATAGCCGTTTTCGCGATAGCAAATCGTCGCGACTCACGATTGGTTGACCGAGAGAAGCGCAGTGATTTTTAATCGGAAACATCATTCTAGCAGCAAAAAATTGTACTTGCATCAACGCGATTGCTATACACTGGACGACCCTATTTCCTGAAAACATATGTCTAACAGGTGCACGATTCCTTATTCTTATTCTATTTGTCAGTTCACGGCCATATTGCCACCCAAAGAATTCTCCTGCGCTTTATTGCATAATCCTTTTAACTGTGTTTCATAATATAAATCCGAATAATAAAAGCGTCGAACGGTAAAATGAAATATAAAAAGAAATCTTGTTCACGCGTCATAAGATTTACGCAATACTAATTATGCGCGCGCGGCGGGAGAATGCACAAAGGGAAATAATAGCGCTGTCGATCACGCTAATGACCGGAGCAAAGGCGAAGATGAGTGGATGGATGGTAATGATGTGTTCGTATATATATATATATATATGTATATATATATATATATATATATGCATATATATATATATATATATATAAATATATAATAATATATAAAAAAATATAAAAATAATAATCTAGTCAGCAAGCAATGTTTAAATTAGAATAACGAAACTAACGTCGCTGTAAAGTTCCTGCCGCCGTTTATTTTCTTGATACAACGAGAATAATCTAAGGAACGTGGTAACTAAGTGGCTGCTTAGTTGTAACGTAATAATATTAATGCCGACAGGCGAATATGCACACCGTGTCTTATCGATAAGTCGAGATATTCTGAAAGATTTGAAAAATGGAAAAAATACACAAGTTCAACACGAGCGGTAACATGTAATCGCAACAAAGTACAAGGACGTAGATCGATAAGTCTCACGCCATTCCCTTGAATGATTACGTCATGCGTATTACCGTAAATGATTTCATTGTTTCCAAGATTAAGTTCTCAAACTCCATCAAAATTTATCACTACATTAGGTCTTAAAACCTCTTTGTCAGAGCTTTCGTGTATTCTAATATAATATGAGCACAATAATTGACGAAAAGTTTCAAAATTTCTCAATAAATTTTGACAATTATCGTGATATAGTGTATAATAACGAATTTAATTATAATTGAAACCAATTTTTTTTCATGATTGCGCGCGTACGAAATTTCTGTTATGAGATTTTTGCGCGGGTATGTCTTCACGATGTAACTCCGCATCGTTGTCCCTACCGTCGTTTTTGTTCCTTTCAGATTAAATTCGACTTTACGAGCGAGCTTGCGAAAGGCAAGTGGTGGCCAGGAAGTTCATCATCATCAAGTCGCAAAGAGTGCTGCGTGACTCGGCTCGAACGTAAAGCGAATTTATATCTTTTACGGCTACCGCTCGTTAGCCGCACGATTCAATGACCTTTGCACCTTATTCTGCAAAAGTCTCTGTGCTCTATGATTCCTGAGAACTACACATGAATCACACATATCAATATGTACTTATAATAGATAAAGAAACTACATCAATTTTGATTTATTTTTATCATTATCATGTTTATCACAAGCTGCCCTCCAAATTAAAGCAAGTGGAAATAAACGATGAATGAATGATTGATAATTATATTTTTAAAATTTAAAATTTATAAACACTTTTCTTGCTTTTTCTTATGTTCTTACTATTTTATTACGTTTGTAAGAAAAGCAAAAAATGATTACAACCTGCCGAACCGAAATGTTTTGCTCGCGTCGAATATTACACCGTTATTGTAACGAACGTCCAAAAGAAGGATGAGATCTCATATTTTCTTTTTTCTTTTCTGCTTCTTTTCTTCTCTCTCCGACGAACAAGCTGCCAGTGTCGCTCTATGACGTTCACTACGCCCCTTTTCTGCTGTCGACCTCGATGGCTCTGCTAGCAGCCGCAGTTCACGGTAATTATTCCCCCTTGCACTTTAAATACAGTAATCCCTAAGTTTCTTCGCCGCGTTGTTTATGGTAATTCCCGTTGCCGCTATAAATATTCCTACAAATACAAAAATTACAACCCTCGTACCATGATACCGGGCGATGGCCGCTGCTCACGCTATAGAAAATCACCCGTGGATGTTGAAAGAGAACGATATTAAAAAAGAAAACGCGATTACGACATTCGTGCAAATTACACGTGACGTGGAAATGTTCGCTGTAGAATATTCAGAAATCTACCACAAATTGAACGTGACTAACGGAAACTTCTAATATCTGATCATTTCACCCTATTTGTAGGCAGATATAAAAACGTGATATAATTACATTAATTACGTAGACAAATCTTATGTGCAATAACTTTTTAAGAATTAAATAAGTGTAGTATTAAGTATGTTTGTTGATGACGACCTAGAAAATATGCGCCGGATTAAAATCAGTCATCATTAAAAGAGAATTTCTTTAAATAAAATTTCTTTAAATAATATGAATCCAAGATATTGTACTAATTATTTTAAAAAATGTTTAAATTTTTTTATCTCACACACACACACACACACACACACACACACACACACACACACACACACACACACACACGAAATTAATCAGAATCAAAACGTTTTATCAGAATTGAAAACGAATTAAAGATCTGTGCTGCTTTTTACTTAGAATCTTCACTTTCTCTTTCTTTAACGTCCAACATATATTTATTTCATTTTAAGTGCAAGAATGTTTGGGAACTAAACAACACAAACAAATCTTATGATTTACGGATCGCAGAAATCGATCGATTTCTCTCACGCGGGAACGGGATAAATAACAAATTCCTCCATCGCTTCGTCGCCTCCCGCGGCCGTTATTATCCACTTTCCCATTTAACTGCAGTGGATTCAAACTCACGATTCCACTTCGCTGGAAGACATCAGTAAATACGTTCGTGCTCGCACGATATTTGAGATAGACAGTCCCTAACGAACAACTGAGCGCGAGAAGACAAACGAGTTATCCGGCCGATTATTGTCTCCACCCGCGGCCACAAGGCTTGATCCTCTCGTCCTTTCTCGTTCTCTCCCGGGTGCTCGATCGATGATGTTAATATTAGATGAGTGAGGCACCTGCCGCCCTCGTTCTCTAGCCATTGTCACATACTCCTGAAAGTTTAATCGGCTTCTTCGCCTCGCCCGGCCGCCTCGCGTTGACCTTTTTGTCTTGGAAGCAGCTGCTACTGCGTCTTGGAGTTACCAAGAAAAAAAGTACGACAGTGCCGCTGATTATTTTATACTAGCAGAAATTAGAGAGACACTATGCCGCTTGATACAACTTGTCACTAGTTCGAACCTTTCTTGTTAAGTTCAGGCGAGTTTATACCACGTTTATAGGCAGTCACGTTAAATTATGGTCTTCTTTGACAAAAATTTAACTCTCTAGTTTGTCTTTTTCTTCTTTTTTCTTCTTGAAAAAAGTAAATTATTAGTTAAATATGATTAAAAAAACATTGTTAATAAAACTAATTGGTATTGTACTTGCAAATGTAACAGAATAAGTGTAATAGAATAAAATTAATATTATAATTTTAGAATTAATAATTTTCACCTCTTGCGCTGGAATGACGCTATGGAATGCGCTATGCATGCCGATTGTTATCTACTTCTAAAATGGGAATAACATGCGTAATATGTCTACTAATTTTCTTTTTTTATAGAAATGATTTCAAGTAATAACTCGCTTTGAATTGCTTTACACGGATTAGTCACGCGCATCTGTCAATCAATTTCCAGCGCAAGAGATTTAAGATATTACTTTCCTCCTGTACTTTCTCTTTTATGAGATAAGTGAGGTATACATGTTCCGAGCAAGTTCTCATTTTTTTTTAATTATCAAAATTTTTATAAAATTCAAAGCGAAATGGCTTTGAAGATAATGAACAATTTTGTTAAGATAAATTTTGCTTCAATTACTTACAATTAGTAAGTAGTCGACAATCATAGTGGCCGCAATTAAATCATTATGCACATTACCGAGTAATTATCATCAGCGTATATCATCATTAGTGTCATTAATTTATTAATGATCTGCGTCTGTAGTAACATTTCGCATAATGACATAATGCCGGGAAATAAGTAATTTATCTTGAAAATATGCTACAACTGCGATTACCTGACGTTCTATACATCTTTAACTTGCGATAAATTATTATTTGATTACGCTCTAGTTGAATCGCATAATCTGCATATAAGAATTTTTCGATTTCCTTAAAATTCTAATAAAAATTACTAATAAATACTTAAAATATTAACACATAAGAAATAATTGTATATTCACGTTCATTAGATTACATCTATTACATCTAAGAGATGACTCTAGAATCAAATAGTATAAACAGAAAACTTGTGTAACAGGCAAAATTTTACATCTCAAAATTTTACGTGAGAAAACTTTTTTACGTCGAGATGTGTACAAAGCATCTCATCCCTTACAGAAACTAATTAAAGTCCAATATAAATAACTTAATTAACAAGCACGACAGGTCGCGTTTCTCATCAAGCATACAGTCTTTTTTTTCTACCTAGAAATTTTAGTCTACATCGTAGATGCATCTTCCGAGGAAAGTAAGCGACTGCACGTCTACTCCATTCTTTTGCTTAATTACATCATGTTCGTGTGCATGCCCCGCGTAGTATTTTATTTAATCTCATACAAAATGGTATATACTCTTGTTATTTAAACATTTATATACAGGAATACATTTTGCACATATCCTTGCACAACGAAACACAGTGGCGCTTTACAGTCTTAAAATCGAGTACATCATCAAAGAGAGAAACGCGCTCGCACGTACGTCGCATTTTTCCGTTTAATTGCCTAGCGCGTACACACCACTGCGATCTTGGGAGGGGTAGCTGAACGCATCTCGAGATATGGTGCGGCAGTATCCTGGCCTCCGGTCCCTTGGAGCTGGCGAGAATGTAATTATGAAGCGGAGATCCACAGGACGAGATAGGGGTCCCGCGAGCGTGATGGATGTTTTCAGCGTCTGCTCCGCGTCTGCTCCGCATTACTGACGTACGAGCTCGCGAGTATAGACACGTCGTCTCTCTCCCTCTCTCTCTATCTCTCTTCCTTCTTCAGGCTTGCCTCGCTAAGCGCCGATATATGCGCCGACGGGACAACCATTCTATGTAAATCGCGTCGTAGAGGACTCGTGGAAGGCGGCTCCTCAAGGAACCATCGCGACTCTTCGGCCTCGTCCTTTGCAGCAAAACCATGTCCGTCGATGACGTTAAAATGGCTATTCGTACGACTGTTCTGACGGTCGGGAATTAAACATTCTAGACAGGCTTCTGTGTGCCGATATATCATACGAATTTCATATGTCTCATCGTGTGTTTGAGTTAAATTTTAATTCAGTATATTGCATTAAACATAATTGTCAAATTATAATTAGCATTGTATATCCGGATTTAACCATCTCACTGTGTAAAGCCATGTTTGTAAAAGTTTAATCGAATTTATGTGACCTGACTAACTTTAGACAACCACTTCTTCTCTCGTACTTTGAAAACTATTGACTATTTTAACTTGAAAGGGGAAAGTTGACGATTTCAAACTTGTGAAAGAAGTTTTATTTTTGGCGCTTCTGATTTGTCTCTCCAATTTCTTATCGATAACAGAAAGCAAAGCATAAAATGACTTTAGCCAGCGGTTTGTAGCGGAGGGACAACTAATGCAAAGGGATCATGCCTCTCGTACACACAGACATGTACAAGTTTGTGCATCGCGCGAGTTCTCGTGGTCCCGCCCAGGTTTGCTGGCCAATAGTCATTAGCTGGGCCCATTAAACCCCTGGACGTACTCACGCACGCAGCACGCATTCGCGCAGTCCTGGCACGCACACACGCGTGCACACATGTACACGTGATCACGATTACGCGACACGCTCGTGCGCGCATTCAAAGGCTGTTTCGTGCTAAGAGGACAAAGACGAACTGACACGGTGCACTTTGATGTGAAAGCGAGAAGGAGAATGAAGCGGACGACTGTGCGGAGCAAGAGAAAGCGAAGGAAGAGAAAACGGAAAGAGAAATATATAGGCTCGTCTCCGACACGGTGCTAGTATGGCGCACCGTTCTGCCTACTTCGGCCGTGGTTTGCGAGCGTTCGCCAGACGCTCGGCTCGGCCACCAGCCTCATGGCCTGCGGCAGGTCTGGTAGCGTCTCCCGGTGAGAGACGGTGAGAGACGGTGAAACGAAACGGTGGGGAGCCTGCACGGGAGGTAGAGGCGGGCCCGAGAGGCGGCTTTAACGCCCGCCTTCCATCGACTTTATAGCGGCTGATAGCGGACGGCGTAATCAAACGGCACTTGCCGTCATGTCGTGCGTTATCGTGACGCACGAGTGCGCGGAGATCATGCGAGAAATCGGTGCCGCGTGCAATTCTGACAGCTAAGCAAAGAAATTGTTTATCCAATTTCTATTTCCAGGCAGATCTAGGTCTCGATGACAGACGGAAATACGTGGTGCTCTTGTTAAGCTTAAGACAATTTTTACGTATGATTGATGATAAACGAGTTTCACAAACTTTTTCCAAAATCACATTGCATGTGTGAGAAAAGCTAATGTCGCTTTACATGATTGTGTAAAATTTATAGCGAACGATATCATAACGATTTATTGTTATACCAAGTGTGTCGCGTAATAAATTTATTACATATTAGAAGTGTATCATGAAAAATTTTTAATCAGTATACGGATTCTAGAAGTCGCACACTTGCTGTCGCAAATAATAGATAATAGAAACTTGATTCGGAAGAGGAAATGTAAATATTTAAAAATGTTGGTTTCTGAATTGTGAGTCTTTATATTTTGAAATTAATATAAATCTCATTATTTATTCCTATATTGCATATTTGTTTTCCTGTAACATGCAGTTTTAATTTCAATGCACATAAAGTTTTCTTCAAAATCATTGCATTATCTTACATCGTGTTTTTTAGCATCGGATGTTTCCACTGCCACTTACAGAGACCAATTATTATTTCTTTAGGTTTTATACAACACCTTTCTGAACTTGCAACAACACTGCAACTTGTTCGCAACTGAATCGACGAAGTTATTTCAAGTCGTTTCTTCCACAACACCACCTTTTCACCACCTTTTTTTTTAAATTTGCACACTCGTTCTTCCCGCGTGCACATGAGAATATATCCGTCCTTCCGTCTTCCCGGGATTTCAGTGAGGGAAATGCTCTCTTCAATGTACGTCCGCGTCGAGGAACGTCGCTTCCTGGCATCGTGTAGAGAACTGCGGCGGCGAGCCGAAGCCACGGCAGAAGAGGCAGCAACGGGCAACGACGAGCGGATATTTCAGCTGGCGGCTCCTGCTGAGATGCGGCGATTATGTTTGTCCATTAATATGCGCCGAGACAAGGCAACGAGGTCCTTTATCCGTTCCTTCGCGGCGGCGTAGCGAGTGGGTCTCTGGGTCTTCGGGTCTAGGGCCGATCCCGGTACGTCCTATCATTTATCACGATGTTTCACGCACATTTTTCGTCTTGCTCTCGACCATACACACGCTGCTGCTTCTATTCACCGTTATAATACGAGTGTCGAGTGTAGTTTCAATTTTTCGACGAATCTCGTTGCGCAGTCGTGAATCGTGAGAGTTTCTAGATTATCATCGCGTTGCCATCTTTTCCTAAATAATTTGCAGCGATAAAAAATTCTCTCCTCAAGTTCTTTAAAAACAAACCTCTTTAAAAACTCACATGATAATAGTCTTCGATCAGAGACTAGATGGTTGTAAATTAAAAAATTTACAATCTATAAAAAGGTAACGAACTCGTAAAGTCCGACGGCGACAACGAATACAACAAGAGCAATCATTTATTCAATATTATCACGAGTCGTGGAGATGATATTGAGTTTAATGAGGCCGACGCTCCCGTAAATTCCGCGAGGCGGTTGATGAGGTACCGTGACGGAAGATTGTCAATTATTTCGAATAGAACGCAGGTTACCGGTAGTAATAATAATTTCTTTTCAGAAACGGCCACGTCGGGGCGGCAAGTGATTTAGTAACTCGGTTCTTAACTTGTTTTCTTTTTCTTCTCTCGACCGGCTTGGCTCGGGCCTCACAAAGACCGCGTCAATATGTTAATCCACGGAATATAATCCCCTCGATACGAGTCCGAGAACGATGAAGCGAGGTTATTAAAGCTCTCGAGAAACTCGTCCTCTCTCTCTCGTCTGCCGGTATCGCATCCCGCGCCGCTAGTCCCGAAGAGAAGTTATGTTCGCCACGTCGTCGTAAATATGAAATATCGAAGTCCGGATTCACGGATCGTCGATTTCATCGGTACCACGGCGACGATGATCATTTTCGGTGTCTCCACCCCTCACCCTGAAACTCTGCCTTCTTCGGCATTCTTCGATTCTTATGCCAATTAAAAAAATCTTTCGGCGATTTTACGAGAAGAGATCCCGGCCTAGAAATCGTGGGGCCAGCCGGTCGGAAGGCTCCTCTCAAGGAGGAGGCGCCCAGAAGAATTCTGAGCCGTTGAAGTTCTCTTTTTCGCCGCCGCTGTTCGCGTGACGCGTACGGTTATCTCGAAATTAGAAATTCTGTCCTCTTTAATTTCATCGAGATTCTACAACGCGGCGCATCGTCGAGAAAATTACGAGAGCTGGTTTATTTCCGAGCGTGCCTCTGTGTTGCAGATGGGATGGGTGGATATTCCAGGCCAGACGAGGTACCTACCGGCAGGAAGTGTGTCAGGATATACCGCGCGGTTCCTTGCTTGTTACGGTTGATTGGCATTTGCATAGTTAATGCATAATGCGAGTGAATTCACGTCGCCGATGACTATGCAGATTTAGACACGCGCCGTGTATTGCAATTGCGAATTGGATCAACGACCCATCCTGTAGCGTCGAGATAAGACGTGACAGAAACGAGGCGTCCGGAGAGTCACACTCAGTGAGATTCCTCAGGGGAAAATCCGAAATCCGAACGGAAGCGTTTATATTAAACGGTCGAGCGAGATTTATCTCGAAACCGTTGTTAATCCTTAGCTCGTTAACTCGATGCTGCGAGCACAGGAAGGCGGGTATTTAAAATTGGCAAGAAACATACGATAATTTCGCACGCTCGCGGTAGATCTAGATTAACGACAAAAAGATGTAGATGTGAAATCGCACGCAGGTTATTATTTTTTTCCGTTTTCTTTTTCGTGGTCTACGTGGACCGATACGCGATAATGTATATCGATCGCGGTAAATTTGGATCAGCGTCCAAACGACTTCTATATATAATGCTCACGAAACGCAGTTCCTTAATATACATGCAACATTGTTGCCTTCTCGCCCGAGGTTTCTCAATGGAATACCGAATCCGAATGAGGAGGCATAACGGCTGTCTCTTTTCGCTTCTCCTTTGCACGCCGGGGCAGCGAATGGCGATGCGGCTCGTGGGAGCGAGAAATGAAGAAAATGAAAAATGGAAAAGAAGGTTAAGAGAGGAGAAAGAGTAGAGAGGAAGACGCGGCACAACTTTACGCTGGATTTTTCAAAAAGGAAATTATAAAAGTAGACTGGAAACGAGAGGAGGGAGGCAATAAAGAAGAATCTTTACGAGATGTGGCTCGTAAGATTCCTTCCGAGGCTCGAGTCTCAAAGG
The DNA here is from genome assembly GCA_901521435.1 of Crematogaster levior. Lineage (NCBI taxonomy): Eukaryota > Metazoa > Arthropoda > Insecta > Hymenoptera > Formicidae > Crematogaster > Crematogaster levior. The sequence goes on along the minus strand of CABEGB010001402.1, from coordinate 265,991 downwards.
AAAGAAATAGACGGTCCACCGTGACATCCTCCAGCGTTGTTTATCGAGTTACGGAATTTGTAGATAAAATCGTGCCACTGCAACCACGCAGACGAAACCTGCTGAGAAAAGAAAAACATCAACCAATACAAGAGAGAGAGAGAAATTCGCAAGTGTGGCGCTTGCTAAAAAATCGTGCATGTTATTATATATGATATATGATATATTTTTGTATGTAATTCTTGTAAAAAGGGAATGAATAATTTAATACGTAAAGTTAAATGTGTGTGTGAAAATTTATGTTAAGAAGGATGGTAAATACTGTGTCATTAATTATAATTTAAATATATAAGCTCAACAAACTCTCCTGCAGGATTTTAAGTATATTATTTTAGATTTTTGTATCAATTTTTTATTCCAAATTTATTAGTAATATGTCTTTATAAAATGGATAATTGACAATAAATGTAACAGATTGTTAATCGGGAGAAACTGTCACTAAGGCGCATTTAAACTTTAAGTTACACATTCTCTACGCATATCGCGAGCACGCGATCGCAGGTTGAATAATAAAACAGGCACGTCTTGTTGCTTATCTCTGCGACTTTCTGAACATATATACATATACTTCTTTATTAGTAACATACTCCATAATTTTAACCGAGATATTCGAAAGATGACGAAACTGATCGAGGGACAAATGTGCGACATAAGTTTGAAAAGCTGCGAAGCGGATTATGAATGAATTATGCGTTTTGCAACTTTATAGTCATCCCTTAACTTCATCGTCGGCAATTACGTCGAGTAATCACGCGGGAATGAATTTTTCGGTCGTGGCATTCCGCGGGAGGCGTCTCTCTCTCTCTCTCTCTCTCATCCTCTCTTTCTTTTGGCGATAGGCAAATCTCGTCTCCCGAGGCAGCGCGAGCCAATTTATTTAGGCGGGTCCACGTACACAGGTTCCGCCAGCAAGAATATTGAAGAGGAAAGAGCATCGCATATATAATGTTATACATATTACAAGTGAGTAGCTCGGATCGAGAGCGCGCGCCAATGCTCGTATGCATCGGCGCGCGTTTGTGCGTCCGTGCAGTCAAGCGCACGTCAGTTGATTTAGTGTCAGATTGGTCACGGGTTGTCGCCTCACCCTCCGACTAAATCGTCGTTTTTCTCTCTTTTTCTCCTTCTCTCTCGTTTTCTCTTCTGATCTTCTCCCCTTATCCTCTTACTAAACTGAGAGGATATAAGAGAGAGAGAGAGAGAGAGAACACTATCCTTTGTATCTTTTTCCTCCTCTCCTTGCGTTTTTGCTCTTTTTCTAGTTTGTAAGGACGCAGCCCGAGATCTTTGATCACCCCGCCGACCAGAGCGACCTGATCATACGCTACCCCGCGTCGGAAAGAAACCGATCCCTCTCTCGATACTCTCCTTTTTTTCTGTTCTCCAACGTTCTCCACGGAGACGATGCGATCATACGCGCAGGATACAGATCGTTAGCCGCCGTTTCTGCCGCGTCACAGTCGTAGATTTTTCGAAATTGTTAGTCATTTATATACATCAATCGTTACTTGTGAAACGTGATTTTAATCTGATCTTAACACAATTTTGATTTTATAAAAAATATAATTCTTTCAATAATGTATAAATAAAAAATTATATGGTGTTGCAAACAAATACTTGCGAATTGAATCAGTTTGAGATTTTCCTTGGAGAATTTAGATTTATTGTTCATAGATTTTAGAAATTAGTCATATCACATAGATTTCAAAGGTAAGGAAAGTGGAAAGGCGAAGAGAGGGTGCTATCACTTATAACGCTTATATTACAATATTTAACACCGCTTTACAGATTTTGCTCGCGATATTATTAAATTTGTCTACGAACATTCAAATTTGTCTTGATCTCTATTCATTTTCGTCATATCTTTAAATAAAGTTCATATCATATCATATCCTGCGAGCAAATGCTGGCGCAAGTGTATATCGACAATCAAGAACGGAAATGTCATGTTACGCGAACCATATCCATCTGCTTATAATCAATCACATCGCATCTGCTTGGTGTGTCAAAGTGTAATTTCGCTGTGCAATAATTTTATTTGGCTTATCCATTCCGACGTTTCGATGTACTGGACGTACGCGTGTTACTACATTAATATTCGGACTGTCTTGTCGATACACCTATTTGTAGACAACTTAACTGCAACGTCATTAACAACGTACACGATGTCCGTACGCGTCAGTAAATCTTAATTATTCTCAATAATCATTTTTGGCTTTATTCTGATTCGTAAGAATCAATATATTTGCATATTTGTCGTAACATTTGTCACTCAATCAAAGGTCTAAAAAGAAAAAAAGAAAACTTCCGCTTTCAATAATACTAATAAATATTAATAAAGATAATAATAACAAAGAAACTTTCATAGACATATCATCGAGCGTTTTATGTTACTTTCAAATCTAGATTTATGACATTTCAACTGTCGATGGAACCATTCTTATGATTTTTATTATCTGTTTCCGGTAAAAGTCTAAATTCTCAAATAGCTCAAATAATTGTAACAAATATATATGTATCAAAACATGTATTATAAAAATTGAGTTATGTATTATCAATTGACTATGAATTTTTTTTTATAATCCTCAGAACAGATGGATGAATGAGCGAATGCTCGAAAAAAAAAAGAAGAAAACTGTTTCGCTGAACTGACAGGTCGAATGCATCCTGCGGAGCCCTCCTTCGATTTCGTGATTTAGGGTATCGTTTGAAAGTACCACTTTTCTGCCATTCCGCGCTACCATCCGATCCCACAAGTCATTTCCACACCTAGGTATTAAGAGTTAGAACGAGAGAAAAGGCAAAGAGGCTGCAGAGAGAGAGAAAGAGAGAGAAAGACTGACGTTGGCACGAGCAGTCGGTCGGTGAACAGATCCCAGCTGTGCGCTACAAAATTGCAGCTTACTATCGGCCACGAACATTTCGAGAGTTTAATCGCGATAATGGAAGCTCACGTGACAGAACAAATTTTCCGACTGCGAACAAAGACTGCGATGGTTCTAGTAAAAGGTGAGAGAATCGGTAACAATTATCGAATAGAGCGTCGCCCGATTTTCGCCACGCACGATTTAAACGATCGATCTTAGTTCAACTTCCACGCGATATTTCCACCATTTTCATATGCATTTACATACTCGTACACACATATGATTTTTTAGTAGATAATTTTTAGATTCATTTTAGATTTATTAAGAAATTGAATGTAAATGATTATAACATAATCTTTCAAATTGATGACTACGCGCCGTTTAAAAGCAATTTTCCAAATCCGTAGATTTCACATTTCAAAGATTTATACACTGTTACGATTCCCGAGACTTGTCTTGTTTTCTCGTTCCCCGTAATTACATATGATTCGGTTGCATTTAGAACACGATCGTAGGAAAGAACGGCGCCGGTCAGGGGATACCTCACATCGGGGTGTTTCGTCGATTATAATTATGTACAGGTAGGTGGTTGCATTGAGAAGCAAAAAGGGAAGCGAAACGAAAGTCGTCGGGATCGCGGCGGGAAATAGAATGAGAAGAAGGGGGATGACGGCTTGACAGACAGGAGGCGTCTCAGGGCGGAGAGGGCGTTTCCGAGACCTTCTCGCGTTCATTCGTTCGCCTGCTGTTCCTCTTTCTCTTTTTCTCCGGTATCCTCGATCCAGCTTTTCACCGAAAAATGGTCAAAGAATATCGCTAATTAACAGGCAGCAAATGAAAGGCATTGTTTATGAAAATTACATTAGGGGAATTTAATTAGAGATGCAGATAAACGCGCAACCACAATTGCAGGAATTATTATTTTATATAAAAATACATAATCATTGTAGCAATAAAAATGTTATCGATTACTTTCGTATAAATATATTTTATAACGTCTACTACACACATATGATAGTCTTCCCTCCTTTTATAAATAATTTTACATAGATAAATAGTAAAAAAAAAAAGAGTTTAAGCAATCGATTGATCTTTCGTCCAACAACGAGTGACTAAAAAGTGTGCCAGTCTGTATGATGCGGATTACGTATAACGGTTTGCTCGCGGTCAAAATGGATGAAGGATGGCTCACTCGCGGTTGGAGACTGTATGACAAATTATCAATAACTTTACCGTAAGTCTAGCAAGACAGTCCGGGGGCGGGGGTGGATTGGAGGAACGGGAAGACTAATGACGAGATTGATGTCGACCGCGCCGTAGGAATGTTGTAAGGAGAGCTCGACGACGTGCGACAGTGACATCCTGAAAAGGTTCTCTAAACGGACACGCGACAATCTCAAGTCAGAATGTATAGCTGGAAAATTAAAATTGAATGTGTATTATCTGCATTTACTGTTCGCCATCCTACTGTTTATAACGTATGTCTCAAGTTGGTGATTAAGAAGAAAAAAATATTTGAAAATACATACATATTGTATGTATGTAGAATTTTTGATATTGTTTTGCGATTATCGCGATACAGAAGCAAAGCAGTTTAGAAAGTTAAATTTCCGAAGAATTCACTCGCTTCTTAAATAAATTACATCGAATAAAATTGATAACAAAAGCGGACTATAAATCGTAATGCTTTGATTTAAATGCGGTAATCATTTTTCATTCATCTATTCCTTGAAGCAGTATACGTCTGGGGTAATGGGGTATAGAACAGGGAGATGAGGACTTGAGAGACTTATTCGAGAGTTGGAGTTTCACTTAAACGATGAGTTTATCCAAAATGAGCTCGTTCCGTGGATTAAAGCGTCGCAATGGATAGAACTGTCTATGTGAGTAGAAACGGACGGTTATGCGTACAAGGACACATGCAACATCAGATTTGGCACTAAACATGATGCGATTCGATGTTAAAATGAGTATAATGAATGCACACGCTGGGACTGTGTGAAATAATAACCGACACGGGCGCTTGGTGTACGCGTGCATCGAGTACGTTTATGCGCGCACACGTACTCACGCGTCGTGTTATAACTCACGGTGAAGATTTATCCGTCGTTCGTGAATGCCTAAAGGTGGATATAGGCAAGGAGTGAGGATATTCCCAGTCCAGATTTCGATCGCGCGGTATCAAACTGCGCCATGACAAAACGATAAATCACGCCCGGATCGTGTAGAACGGTGTGTAATCGAGATTGAACGGATCAGGTATGTCGTGTAACACCTTTCGCTTCTGAATGTTACGACGACGTGGTATCAAATCGAGGAAAAAACGGATGTAACTTGAGATCGTGCTATTTCACAGAAACACGTAAAGCTAAAAAATAATATTCGCACATATATTTTTATTTGTGGATTCAATCTCAAATCGTAAATCAATTTTGATACGAATATAGGATTAGCTCGTACATTGCATTTCAAGTAGGAAGGATTTTATGTTATTCACATCTGAATATCAAAATGTTTTTTGAAACGAGACTTCAAAAGCGAAGCTTGTTTTGGTTTTCCCTGTGTTGTTCACCTTATTCGTTTATCTTTTGTGTTGATAATGTTACACGTGTTGTAATTTAATAATTATGGGATACGCGATGGAAGTCAGAAGATATGCGAAGTGTATGGTTATTAAAATCGCAGGATACGTGTAGCAAGATACGAGATGTTTACGTGGCGGCCCAATTATTTGAAGACGTTCCTCACACGTTATAACGTGGAAGATACAAATTATAATTATAAGATAATCAACCTGATTAAATATTCCCTGTGTATCTATAAAAATCTCTTGTATCAGTATGCGTGAACCATGCGTATCAGCGTAAATTTGTCGTTGATTCTTAGTTGCCATATAATAAGGACTAATTAGAAGTGATAAAACAATTTGGCAAATTATCGTATATTTCGTAAAAATATTTTTTACCTAGTGTTAAGAATAGGTATTGTATTAACGTCGACGGAATTATTCTACCGAATACGCATACGGTTTGTCGTATGATAAATAAAAGTGGATGTGAAGAATGAGCCAACATAAGCAGAAATGAAATTGTTTCTTTCAATTATTGTGAAATGTTCGACATCGGCGAGAGAACGATCGTGGCAAACTATCTTGATGTAGTTTCGTGAATGGCGAGACCGAAAGTGACAAGCGGGACAAATTCGGGCATAGAAGAAGCTAATCGGTGCTAATGGAGACTGTACGCTTTATTGCCGTGGAAATAGACGACAAGCTATTGCGGTATTATACCGTAGATTCCGTTCAATCTCCACATCTAATTATTTCATGCGAGTGACGATCGATCAGAATGATCGCTATATTCTATCGTGATTAATATAGAATAGATGAAACATGCAATTGTTGATGTATAAACTTACTACACTGAGAAAAAAGTATTGAATAAAAAGAATTTAAATTATATACGTCGGTGATGGGCTGTGAAATATTTATTAATTCACAAAAATATTTGTTAAATCAAAAAAATGTGTTTCAATAAATGATGCGTGTTTAACTTAAAAAAATATATATATGTATTTGAACTAAAAAAATACTAACTAAACGTATTTAGTCATATCAACAATTTTTTTCTGAGTGTAATATGAGTTATTATATCTTCATTAGAATTACGGTTTACATCTCTGTTTTTTTAAATTAATATTTATTAAATATATAATAAATATATAATATATTTATTAAATATATAATTAAAAAATTAGGCTGTTTATAGATTGTTTATAAATAATAATATGAGTAAAAACAATACCTAGACAGAACTATGGCAACAAAGTTTTGAGAGATACTAAATGATAATTATATAGATAATTAACAAAGTATATTAGAACTTTTAATATGCTTCGCGGTACTTATTATAACTTTGAGAACACGTAATATTTTCAGAATAATAGTAAAAATGGAATATACATATTACATTTTACAATAGAATATTCCGTAATCTGACAATCAGAGAGCACAGTCGAAGTATGTCAATTATAAAAGCTGACTAAATGTCGAGCATAAAACTAGACGGTCTCGTGGAGGAAGTGAATCAAAGTAAGAGAAAACTAGCAGAAAACACGATAGAAAGAGGAAACGAAGCAGAGAGAGGAACGAAGAGAGAAACGATCAGGAGTTTGAGCGAACCGATGCTGAAGCCAACGGACACGGTTCAGAGGGCTGAAGCGGTGGGCCGTCCCGCCTGTTCTCCGCCTGTTTTTATTTCTTCGCATTTCGGTGGTACACCGCGGCTCGAGCAAAAGAGAGGAAGAGAGAAAGAGAGAAACAACGAGATTGGACGAGGTTCTCGCAACCTGTGGTATAATTAAAATACAGCCGTGCACCAACTGCTGGCCTGTGCTGCCGTTGTTGTTGCTCTTTCCTCCTCCTCTATATCCATTTTCTACCTCCTCTTGATCTTCTTAATCCTTTTCTTCTTGTTCTTCTTCCTCCATCTTTTTTTCCGCATCTTCCATGTCTTCCGTTCGTACAGTTTGATGATTAGTATTAAGAAACGCACACATTGGCGCAGCGAGTTTGCCACAATCAATTCTTTCGAAATGTTCAATCTAAATACTAAAAAAATTTGTCTAAAATAATCAATCTTGATTATTCTATATATTTTTTCTCTCAATAATAATTCTAGCGTTTCTCTATTATTAAAAATTTTGAACCAATAATATTTAATACAATTTAATACAGAATTTCAAAAGTGTCCACTAATATTTTTTTTAAATATCTATCTCAATCTTTTTGAATAACTGCTTGATTAAATTCTGGATGGTCGTGATTTTTAAATTAATTCGTCTTTTCATCATAAATTTCTCCTTTGGATACGAATTGGCTTCGGCGCCCATGATCCGGAATACGTCATCTGCATCATGAGGGTGTTCCAAGGCAGAAGAGAAGGGCGGGCGACGATCGGAGCCGGGGCGAAAGTGGAGATGAGCAGCCAAAGACGATAGGGACCGTGAAGATGCGTCTCGTCCTAATAGCTACTAACGATTTAATTGTTGGAACCGGCTGTCTACATCAGGAATGAGACTTGGGCGTTCTGTGCCTTCCCCAATTTTTAATTATTTGCGCCGCGCGTTTTTGCCTTCAGGGACATGAACCGCGTAGCGAAAACAACGAAGAAAGAGAAAAAATCTACATCATCAATTCATCCAACTTTAAAGTTTTAAGTGGCAAAATGATAAAAATTTTTTTTTTAACGATATTTTTTTTAACTATTATGAGAAATCTGGAAACGAAAAGTGACGATTGGTGATTATCGCCGATTATCAGATTATCAATAGAGAAGAGAGATAAAAAAAGTATTGCCGATATATTTTTAACGTAGATTTCCGAAATGGCTTGAAGTGAGAAATTCACGCAAATTCGTTTCGCGACGTCCATGCGACAGCGTAAGAAATATTACCGCATCTGAGAACACATCGAGCACTAGCGGGTTTTCGTTCTCTCCGCGCGCCCTTTCTTCTCACTCGAAAATTTTTCATTGCCATTATCGGCCTTCCGCACGCCAGTTTATTACGTGGCGTATAACGAAGCGATACTTCATATCGATGCAAAGCACAAGGCACGCACCCGTGGCCAGTCGCCGTGGATACGCACTTTCGCTCAGGCAGATTACAAATTACAATACCGAGGGTCGCACCCCGCCCGCGGCCACCGTCACCGCTGTCGCCGTCGTCGTCGTTGTCGTTGGCAAATAATTAATATTCATTACGTATTAACGAAGCTATCGCATAAATTGTGCGCTCGTGGCAAAAATGGCATCGTGGATAACGGGTGAGCCGATGAATACGGGAACTCTACGGTTCCTTAGTCCTCCGTAAGATGTAGCAAGATGTTCCTTTCTCTTCATGATGCTGCCTTGCTGACCCTCGGGAGAGATGATCGCTTCAGGACGAAAGAGGAGAGGAGGCAGAAGGGAGAATATTGCCGGCGCACCTGTCCGCGTTGCCTTCCGGCCGTCTCTCCCTTTTTCCGCGTGCCCGCGGCACACGCACCGGGCTATTTCATTTTTGATGCCATAAAGAGCCATTTTAGCGCCGCGTTTAAGGGTTATTGTACAATAAAAGTGGCGTTATTATATATCAGTTAGCCCGGCTAACAGTAAGGTCGCGAGTCGCTCGAGCGGGGAGGGATAGAAAGGAAAGAGGGTCGTCGACGTAGTCGTCGGAAGCGGATCATGAGAAGCACGACTGGCTTTATGACTCGTAAAGGCTCGAGACGTCTTTCGCTCCGCCGGCAGGCGACACGCGTCCTTACCTCCTCGTCGAGGCTCGTGCGTGGAGCTAAACGGTCATTTTTGTTTCGACTCGATCCGTTTTCGGTTATGCATGCGAAGGGTGAAACGGCTCGCTGGGGTGACTCCTCGCAAAATCTTTTCTTGAATTTACGACGTGTCCCGTCGCCCGTCTAGTTCCTGTCGCGATCTTTCATGACGTAAATTGTTATGTGTTAATATTTCCTACAGGTACATATGTATATGTAAATAATATATGGTACATATATTATTTATGTAAAAAGAGAGAGAGAGAGAGAAAGAGAGAACTTGTCAATACTATCGCTCAATACCTTTAATTCTTTTACATTTTTACGTATCAGCAGAGTAAAACTCGTTTTGGAGAAATACTCGTAGCACGAATACCAAGCTATTCGACAGTGATAGATCGATTTGCTTCCTGAAGTCGTTATTTTATTTTCACGGTAATAATTCACTTTATTTAACTCGTCGGCGTCTCACTTTCCTTGACATCGCACAGCCGAAATGGCGACGAGTGCGATATCAAGCCGCGATGTTGATAGAGTTGAATGTCGCGATAATATAATCGCGAATATATTTCTCTTTACGTAAGCACGGAGAAAAAGAGTGTCGCGGAGGAAAAAACCACGCTGCAAAATAAGAGACAAAAATAAGAGAAACTTCTTAAAATATCACTACTATTCATAATAAAATTATAAAATCATCAGTGACGGCGTTATCGGCGATGCTCTTTTGCAATAAACATAACGGTCTACGTACGAGCGCAATGATACAACCTACCAGCTGACATTTTAATTGACCTCTCACGACGTTTCTTCAAGTCGCGAGAGCGAAGGCTACACGTGTCGTGTGAAGAATCATATTGATAATTTGACGTGCTACAAAGTTTCAAAAAAATGTTACTGGCACAATTTGCTATTTACTACTTACAGTCATTAACTATCGTAACGAAATAGTTAACGGACTTTTATGTATATCTTCTTCTACATCTGCGTTACTTGCCAAGAATCTTTTTGCTGTCTCATATCCGCATGGATAAATTTATCGCAAACTTTTTTGAAAAGCATTTATCATAAAAATCGTAAATTATTGGCATCAAGACCGTATGATAGGACATGTCGTGTACTATATATATTTTTCCCAGGCACCACAATTGTACGAGGTCTTTCTATTGCGTGCAGTAACATTGTCAAGACGGTCTCAAGGTGTCCTCGCATTGGCGGAAGGACTGTTTGCGATCCGAATGCGCGATACGTCGGCGATAACGTTTGTGTACCGTAGCCGGTAGCCAGGTCTGGCGCGAGCAAACTTCCTTCCAGGTTGTACCGGAAATTCATTGTAAATCTCGGTAGTCAGCAAGGAGCGAGGACGCACGGTCGTTTTGCCGCGTCGCGACGCGCGGCTCCCGTGCGGTTTCCGCGCGCTACGATAAGACCGCCGGATTCCGGACGGTCAAATATTGAAGTTGGCCCCGATTTTCCCATGCAATCCCGAGGCGACTGCGCCCCGAAGGTGCCATCAACGCGATCAGGAAACCGACCTGGCATACCTGAATTAATCGTCGTAAATCCTACGCGACGTCGTCGTTCGCTATAACCGCAAACCAGTTACGAGGGTACTTAACGCGTAATAAATCGTACAGGATCCGAGGGGTTATGAGTATCGCGCTATTTGGTAATTTCGCTCAAATCACTTTGAAAAATATAACTAATTAAAAGCATATCTTTAGTTTAGATTATTGCTGACATCAAGGCTGCAGACATCTATTTGCGTGAGGTATCTAAATAATGAAGATTTCGAGCGTCGTCTTGCGAATGATTTTCGATTTCGATAATGGAAGAAGTTTTTTTTTAAATTAATATTTAAAATAATCAAGGTATATCTTGGCGCAAGAACGCTGCAGACAATTCTCATATACTTTTGCATTTGCATACTGTGAGACGATGGCATGCATGGTTGCATGCAAAGTTCTGACGAGAAACAAATACTAAATAGTCATTCGAGAGATGCACCTTATTCTAAAACGGCACATTATAAAACTCGGGAATGCTTTGAATTTACTGTAGTCGACTAAACAATGTATTCTTTATGATCCAAGAGTTCACGTAATAATTCTTATGTGGCATTGGTCATCACAATAACATTATAACTCGTTATCATTTATGCATATCTATTCAGAAGTTTGCAATAAGTTGTGCTAGATAAAAGATGTACACAGGAATGAGAAGGACCACATTAACATTATGCGATTCTGAATTTAATGCGTTCGGCAGATTCGCGGTATACGCATATTTCATATCTGACAAATCCGTGATATTACTACACTCGTACGCAGTTTCAGCAAATAAACGCATGCGTCGTACGAAACGAGCGAACGAAAGTCGCCCGCGAGGCAAAGTGATGAAATAAGAGGCAGTAAGGGCCGCATAAGAATCGTATTCCACGGTCTTCATAAGTCAGCGTAACGATGTCGACCGAATGAGAAAGATACGGAGACAGCATGCGAGGGAAGAGCGAGAAGCAAAATCTTTTCTCCAATGAGACCAAGAAGAGGGACTCCTCCGTAGGCGACCTCGGTTTCCGTTCCTTCTTCGAGGTTTCTGAAGCCGCTGGCGTCTCGCCTGCAGCCAACTAAACGCGAATACATTTAAATGATAATTGGCGAAGCCTAAGCTGCGATATGATTCCAATGGCGCGCATGCACGAGGACATATACTATATTTGCGCATAATGATGAGCGTGCAGTCTACTATAAATATAGAAATATAGTATATATTTACCAAAAAAGGATACGTACATATAAAAGCAAACGTTTTATTGTACTTTTAATTGGCGCATCGTTATTTACACAATCTTCAAGATATTCAAATATTCCGCACAAATTTACATTTATTCTAAATTATCATTTAAAAACGCAACATTGTTATCTGAAAAATTTGTTAAAATCAAATCTGTCAGAACTTATAGTATTAATTTCGTTGTTTGATATTTCTTTTCCTATATTCTTTTTTTTTTTTAGTTTTAACACTCGATTGATCAACTATTTGCAAACTGGAAAATTGAGTAGAAATCTCCATTGAAAATCACAGCGGTTCCGAACGTCATCGTTGCTTGCAATACGAAAGGAGCGGGATTTGCGCGTTGTACCCAGTGCACCTCGACGCATTCGGTTCCACGACCTTCTGCAACTCGATCTCTCCAGAGAAAGAGCTTCGAGATCTTATCGCGGGAAACGCAGCTGGTTCGACGTACCAGAAGAATAAAAAGTAAAAGGTAAGGGAAACGCCGTGATTCGCGACAGCTCGCTAAATTAACTCCTCGGGTCAATCTACTTTCTCACCTGGGGCTTGTAAAACGTGAATTGCAGAATGATTGATATTTATAATAGAAAATCACTATTATCGAAATGAAAAATTTATTGATTCTAATATATGCTACAAACATCAAAATATATCGCTAGATATTTCTTTAGCTTAACCGCATAAATGCAATTAGATTTGCGTCAGGAATGTTTAAATGCTATCTTTCGATCTTACTATCATAATTCTTTAATATCTTTCAATCTCCTCTTTCTAATACTAAACATTTTTCTAATTAAAAATTAAATTAAATATCTATTTAAATAAAGTTCTTTTTTAAATAATACATAAAATATTTTATATTGACAGTTTTAAAACCACAGGAAAAGTTTTTCTTTTCTACAACTTGTAACTTGTATTAGCATTTTCATGTTCTTCTTTTTAGAAAAATTGAATTTTATAAAGACCTGAAATTTGAAAATCCGTAGTTAAATACGTAGTATTTAAAAAATGTCAAATTAATATCGCAACTTCGTTATTGCTGTGAAAAACATTATTTGCTGAGAATTAATGTAATGCAGACCACGAGAGCTCTTTTCGATTCTGTTCACGTCGTATTCTACACATATAATTATATCATAAATAAGCTGGAAAAGAAATAGGATTCGCCCGCGCGAAACAGTCGTTTAGTCTCGGTCGGAATTTTTCTGAAATCATCAAACGAACGAAAGGGGCAAGCACGAAAAGTCGAAGGTATGCTCAACGGCCAGGAGAATAAGAGCGGACCAGTCAGCGATCTGCGAATAGAATCTTGCAGCGTAACGACGGCGGCGGCTGTTACTGCCGTTCGTCGCTGGTAGAACGGCGGCTTCGGTGGCTGTATAAGCTAAGTTGTAACTCAATGCTCTCCCGATCTACCGACCGTGAACCAACTGCTGCCACACTCCACGCCCACCGATATATATTTTCAGTTCTTGCCCGACGCCTTGGCCCGGTAAACAGCCGTTACATTCGATGCACCGTTTGGGAAAAACGAAATGCTTGGTCTCCCGACGGAAAATTGCCATTAATATTATACTGACTCCTGTATATATATATATATATTTTTTTTTTTTGTTTTTGTAATTAATAACTAGATAATACCGAGTGTCTGCGATTTATCTGTCGACGAGGAACACGGATTCATGTGGCAATCGTCTATACCAAGTCGTCGAGCCTTAATGTCACTGTCACCGAAAATTGATGGACGACGAAGCTACCCGTCGGGAATATTTTAAAGTGCGTTTTGTAGTTGACGATATCGCGACAGCATTTACGAATAAATATGAAGGAACCGGCATCCGATTTGTTATCCTGGCCACTTGCGCGCGCGCGAAAAGAGAGATCGGCGTTATCGAGCGTCAGGACGACGTTCAACTTAAGAAACATAGCATGCTAAGATATTCACCGTCGAGTGGAGACCCGCGGATTCAATCTACCGAATGATTAAACATCTCACTTGGATATCAGCCTGGAGCGAGGCGAGACGCGAGGGTGAAGCCGACTGAGGCCGAGAGGCCGGAGATATTCCTCTCGAAACTTTTTCTCCTCTCCTTCCGTCTTTTATTTTTATCTTGGACCGACCGGCGTCTCCGTACAAATTGCCTTTCGTCCCGCTTATCTCACCGCGGTCCCTCGCGCGCACATATTTAATTAGAATTAATGCTCGAGCCGCGTGAAAATTAGCATCGAGATCTGTACGAGCTCGACATTTCGCTTCCCCACCCCTATTACTCCGTCTCGTTCCCTTGTCCGTTTCTTACGTCACTACCGGAAATAACCTGGCCATGCAAGGTGCGAAAACCCGAATCGTTCGTGCGAGCCTAACACAAACAAACTTCGACGGGGAAAGAGAGAGAAAGAAACAAGAGATAGAGCTTCGTTAAAACTTGGAATTCTTATCCGGCAAGGATCATCGTACCGTAACATCTTTAACGACGACCTACTTCTTTGCTTCTTGTTTACACACGCGATCCACGTGTAAACTAGTGGAACTGTCGTCGTAAGAAAACATTTCGCGGTCGTAACGTTCGAGAAGGTCGACAGGTTGTTAATTGAGTGTGCGTGAATGTTTTTTCGCTAATGAGAGAACGCATGTACGTACCGTGGGAAATAATGCTCGCAATTTTCAGCTTCCGTCGAAGCACTCGCGATATTTGAAATTACACCATTGCCTCGTCGTTTGATTCATCGCGCGGTGATACATGTCGGTGGAGAAGCAGTGTAACTTCAGGCGAAGGAATGAGTTATCGCATTGGACCCCGGGGAGGAAGGATATTTCTAAGCGAAAAACTGAAAATGCCGAATATAATATATATCTGCCGCTCTAAAATCGTAGGACGCCGAGAGGAGAGAAGGCGAAATCCCGAGTCTCTCCCGTGGGAACGTAGATTCGCGATATAAGGGATCGGCAGCTCGACAGTTTTGCCGTCCGTATCGATGGAAGTTGATATATAAACTGTGTCTCGTGTCCAAAAAATATACAGATATACCAAATACGTGTTAACACATTTTCATGGGCACTTTCGTGCAGGACGAAACGCACAAAGCCGTGCAAAAAGTTTCTTACTGTGCGATAAAATGTACAATAATACGTCACTATTTTAACAGAGCTCTTCTGTTTTAACCAGTTAAAAGATACTCTTAATTAATAAACATTAATAAACAATGTCGCATTTTAGCAGTCAAGAACTATTGACACGTTTGTTTTAACTAGACATCTTTGTAACATCGTAGTTTTATTTTATCATACAATGTAATTTCTGCGGCATTATTTTAAATTATACACTTGATAAGGACCAAATCCCATGGTCGAAACGTTGTATTTTTAATAAATGTATCAATTGCCAGTTTGCACGTCAGTTATTACGTCCATTTTCCTGAGTTTATCATCACTGGCGAAGAGAAGATTATTCATTCGATTAATAAACAAATTTTAATTGTTCCTCAACTAGATTTGTCGGACATTGACAATAATTATAAATTCTTCATCTAATTTAGGGTTAAAAATTAAAATCGATATCGATTTTAAAGTTGACATTTATCGTAAGTGGCGATCGCGCGATCGAGCGAAGAGATTGATTTTCGCTGTGTTTGTCGGGCAAAGGAATCGCACGATCGGCACGGCGTGTCTATTTAATTATCGCGGGACACTGTCTCGGTATTCCGCGAGCAGGACGCGAAATGACAGTCATTCTATATCGGGGCACCGATATCGGTCCGGGGCTGCCTTCGGCTCAGTTTGCTCGCGCGGCTGAGCCAATCACGGCAAAGCCGTTCCCGTACCGGAAACCGGAAGCGAAGGAATCTCACACGGCACGTGTGTACGTGGCCACGTACGTTGCGCACTTTGCGCATGTATGCGTATGCGTGCGCGCTCGTGCACGTGAAACGGGAGGGTAGCGCCGGTAGGGGGAGGATATTGAGAGCGACTCGCGGCGTACTGGACATAATTTCCGCCCGACGAGATCGGAATTGCTAATGACGTCACTACCGCCTCCGCATCATTCACGCTGCCGTATGTAGCCCGATGCCCGGTTACAAGTTACTTGCGAGCGCATCGCTCCGCTGCGTATCGGGAAGCTGCGGGTTCTTGTCGCATTAACCCTCGACGGCCGCTCTAGGGTTCTCCACCAACGCCCGTCTCTCTAACACGGCTCTCTAGAATTTATGTTCCGAACCGATGTCCACTCCGAGCTTAACATTGACACGCTCTATTCTTCGATCCGTGGACTTTAGCTATCATGTTGGGCTTAAATGGCACTTTTAATCACTAAACGACAATTGCATGCATATGGATATCTAGATTTTTTTTGTAAAGGTTTATTTACTTCATTATATATACGCGCATTATATATATGTATATATATATATATATATATATATATATCTTTTTTACGATAAGAAAGAATGTACCTTCTATATCTGATATAGCATGACTGACAATTATCATGCATACATAAATTCGATGTAGATTTTCAACCTTAGCGTGATCTTTGACCGCTCATCGATGAATAACGATATAATGGCAAAATGTAATTACTTGGCGCGTCATGACGCATTCGTTGTCACTGTCACGAGATCGTTAAGGAAATATATTGGCGACACGCGGTCCCGCTGGATGAAATAGACTGCATTAACGAAGGCTAAAAGCAAAAGATCTCTGACGAAGCTCGCTGACGACGTAACATGCTTTTTTTCAACGACTGACTCCTGGCTACTGTTCCCTATTAAATGGCGCATGAAGCTCGATATATCTCTCGCGGTCATTGTCAGAAGATAATAAAAAAAGGGGGAGAAATAAAGGGAGTGTGGGAGCACATGACGGGCTCGTCATTCCATAAAAACTGTCCGCCGTGAAAACCAGCTCGTCTACCAGCCGATATACATCCACGCCGGCGTTTCTTCGCGAATTTCAATCGCCACTGTCGAGCTCGCTGGCAGTCTTTCTCATTAGCGTCACACACGCCGATGAGGTTTTTCATTAGTCCCTCGCAATGCATTCCTGTTAGACAGCCTCGTGGCGACACCGCGACGCACGAGGGACATTCGAAGGGTGGCGAATGTGGCGATGAAATGGGAGGGCCGGGCGGAAGGGGTCGAGAGACATTTTTAATTACCAGCCGGAGGTACCGACTCTGCCTCTCCCCTCAACTACTCGCCATCAGCTGCCAAATATTTCCGGCGTGTCATTGGACGGTTCTCGCACTCACCATCCACCCCCATGCTATCCTTTTGCGTCTGTCGTCGTCGTCGTCGTCGTCTCTACCGAATTACTTTCGATTGTCACGGCCTCGCGATTGCGATATGATTGCCGCATCTGCACGATTTCTCCAACTAAATGTAGCATTTAAGACTTTTGATATTTGTGGTGCGAACCGCGAAGCGATTGTATCGTTGCTGCATGTTACAATCATCTTGTTTAAAGTGTAATATTATTATATTAAAATTTTATTTTTTTAAATTAAGATGTAACAAACGTAATAATTTCCAAAAACTTTTTCAACCCCTTCTTTTTTCATATTACTAGGAATAATAATTGCTAAGCCAAAATATTCCATTGCGCGCATCTTGGAGGTATCTCTGCGCACGTTGATAGACGAGAAAAACAGCATGATGTGGAAGAGACTTCGATGGCGCAGCCGTACGTGGCAGAGCCCGCACGCATCTACCCGAATGTAGAAACGAGGGAGGAAGGGTAACGTATGTGACGTCCACGAGACGGCGTTAATATTTGAAAGCCATCCTCCTGCTAGCTTCTCATCCTACTCCTCCACCTCCGCTTTTCCACCTCCGCTCGATGCCGAGTGACACCTCTCGTGCGAGCGGAGGCACTTGACGATTATTTATTTATAGGCAAATGAAGTAGAGGCTTCCATTAATTGATGGGCTCTCAGTGGCCGCCAGTCGGGGGATGACGTCTATCATTTTAATTTACCGCGTCGTTATTAAATCGTCCTACCCCCGGACGAGGAACACGCGAGTCAGAGAGACTGTAAGCGAGAGGGAAAATCTCTTTACCTCGCGAGCTTCGCCGCGGCTGTCTGAGCGTGAAGAAATTAAACTCTGGATGAATTTTGTATATTTAATCATTGCCTATATCAAACATTTAATATAAAACTACTTATTAAATTAAATTATTAAGCTCTTTCTCCCGTAACTTTCACGTAACAAATCTTACTGATATCGAGACAGTTATTGACTAAAAAGTCTGGCTCACAAATTTATCTCAACCCTAGCTTATATAGACGTCGATTAATTAAATTCCTATGATTTATGTTTTGATTTTCTGTCAAATATTGATTTTGCTATTAAATGATCTCTCCCGCAGTCTCCCTGAGTCTCAAGAGGATCTCGAGTGTTAGGTAAAAGCTGCGAGGGCTCCGGTTGTTTTAATTACTTTTTAATTTCTTTCGGAATGGCGAGGCGTGCCTACATAATTCGAGGCATTTTTATTACAAGTACGAGCCACTTCATTTTGCTGGATAGTTAGTACGTGCGTAATGGTATATGTATATTCGTACCCGCTTTGAATAATATCCAGACCGTGAACAGTCGCCGGTTTTAAGGCTCTAGGGACGAGTACATCACCCAGAACTTTCTGCACGGTCCGGAGAATAGCCGGAGGAAATTAGTCTACGGTAGCAAAACCAAGCTTCTTCCATGGCTGTGCGTTTCCACTTCTTATTTTTTCCGCCACCTTTGTTTTTCTCAGACACAAAAAACACATATATACAATGATCTAATTAAATATACTGTTACTCGCGCGGATAATATTAATATTGTGAGTTGAGTTACAGCAATGTAATAACGATGCAAAAGAAGCGATATCATTATCGAATGTTTGAATACGATGCATTTTTACAATATTTCCACATTGTAATATAGAAATAAAAAATAAGGACATATAAACAACAAAAACATTAACTAAATAATTATGGACTTCTACGGACTTTTGTAGTTAAAGATTAAAAGTCATCTCTTTATTTAAGTTATTTCAAATCCAATTCAAATTCTACTATTTCAAATAAATAGTTTTCTATATACTTTTTTTATATATTTACAAAAAGATAAATAAAATATCATGGATATGATTCAAGTTACTTAATTACTCATATTTAAGCCATAAAGCTGACAATATATTAACGAGAAATTGATAAGTGTTTAATAAAATTAAAATAATGGTATAATAAAGTTAATAATTAAAAGAAAAATTAAGATAATAGTATAATCAAAATCGTCTTGCTAGTCAAGAGTTAATTTCTCGTGATAATGAGAGAGAGAAAGAGAGAGAGAAGAGACTCGTTGTCGTTCGTGACTTTCGAAAAGAAGATCGTTCTGGAATGATGAGTGGGAGTGGGAGGAGAATGAAGGAGAAAGAGAGAGAGAGAGAGAGAAGAGGAAGAGGGACGCTTGAAAGGATAGAGGATGCTCTCCGTCGGCGGGTAAACCCACGATTTATGGTAGCGTCGCGACGTCCGTCTTCACTCGCCGTGACGCCCTTCCACTTACCACTCGAAAAGTCCGATGCGAGGACACTGCCATGCGCAACAGAAAGCCACGTAGTTGACGTCTTCCTACGCATTCTCCTTATTCATGGAATACGGATAATGTGTCACCAAGACGTAAGCAACATCCCTTTCGGGGACATTATCTCGCAGTGACAAATCCCTAAAATGTTCCTTTTATGTTTTTAAAATGTTTGACTAATGCCACTCGTGATTGGTAATGATGATTTACGACGAGAGCAGATACTGACATATTATAGTCATCTGTACTAATAAAACCTTATTAGTAATCAGATATAGATACGTTAATAGAATTATATTAGTATTGTATATAGTATTGTATATAGTAATTATATATTATTATATGATTTTAACATAAACGTATGATATGTAAGTGTATGCTATTTTATAAGCAAACAATGTTTTACTAAACATACAAATTTTATACATTAAATTACTTGTTATTACTTATTTTTCATTTCTTTATTCTGATTTGTTTAGTGTAAAATTCAGTGTAATCTTGCGAAAATAATAAACAGCTTGAAATGAGAGACGCGAAATGTAATTTTGTAATTCATAAGCGGTTATTTCTTAAACTCAACTAGAAAGAAAAACAGATTACGTATAAACATGTAGCTTGAGTTCTAACGCACTTGATTAAAAATCAAATTCAACCATTCTCACTTCTTTCTCTCTTTTTCGTACATTCTTCAGCCTTCTTTCTTCAATCATCCTCATCATTGACGATGACAATCTAATTTACCACGTTTCCGCGGTATTCCATTATTCAGCGGGTAATATTCTTCGTAAATTTCTGGCTAGTCGCGTTTTACACGAGACCACAATAGATTCATTTTCGGCGATAAACGTGCCAGCGCTGCTGAAACGATCGCGTTGTTACTCGAAAATTCTCGCCGTGAAACGGCGGACGCGCAATAAGAGCAGAGCGGGAGAAAGAGGAGCCAGCGGCTATCGTGTCTCCTCCTCTTTCTTTCTCCATCCACCGGGTATCAGTATGCGCGGTACGATTCGGCCACATCTCGCGCTCATCCCTCGACTTATTGCGGCTTAGCTCCCTCCACCGTAGCACACACGCCATCGTATTCGTCCCTGCGGATACCTCCGTCGCACCCTGAGCACATCCCCGGTACTGGTGGTTCCGTACACGCGCGCTGGGCTTACACGTCCGCCTTGCACCCAAAGCCTCTAAATTGTTTCCATCATAAGTCCAGATACTCGCGGCGCATATATACACCGGGATAACCCTCCGCCGTCTTCCAGAACTCACCCCCAGCTCTCCGTCGCGAAAGATGCTCGTGAAATACACGAGCCACTCGTCGTGCCATTAACTCGATGATAAGCCTACGAACGTCTTTTCTACTTTTCGCGGCTCCTTTTATACGACCTCGCTACGCTACATCGATTCGTAATCGTCTGAATACAATTGGACCGAGAATTGCTCTTGAAAAGTTCGAATGGTACTTTAGAACGGCTACAATCGCAAGTTTGACTATGTTCTCCACCCTGTTCACTCTCAATAAATCGGGATTATTTGAAGGATTGACATCTAACGGTCGGGATCCACCAGATGGCTACTAGATCTATAATTCTCGTTCGCTCGCATTTGAATTGTACAGACGTTTATATTCGCTAGTTTCGACACAGAGGTATTAAAGTGTCGGTAGGTGATATTGTTGTAGCATGATAAAGGATAAAAATATAAGAAATGTTTGGGTTCATTGGCAAAATATGTGTCAGAGCGGCATGATCTTCTTTGCTCATTGCTTCAGCAAATAACAACAATGATAAACTCAAGATGTACATTTAAAATTATATACGCGAAAAAAAGACTTAATAAACACCATTTTGATCATAATTCATTGATTACAAACATCAATAATTGTTAAGGTATTATATAATAAAATATATTCATTTAATTCATATAATAAAATATAATTTACTTAGAATAATTAACACCATCTATAACAAAGATATTGATACTGCATCTTAACACAGAGGAAAATATATTATAGTTAGGAAATCTATTACAAATCTATTACAAATATATATATGTATGTATATGTATATATATATATATATATATATATATATATATATATCGACATATTTGAATACATAACATATAATTGATTCGTGAAGGTCATTGAGAATAAGCTATATATCTATCCTTTAAACGTGACTTGAACTGGTGCCGTCAAAGTGTCGCAATGCGGTACAGATCTCATACGTGTTTTATGAGCGTCGGCGTGTAAACTCGTATCGGAATAACTGTGTACTCGGTGGCTGAAGGAGACGGGGGATAGCCGCCGGGGGATAGCTGAGGTGTGTACGACGATGGAGTCGGTGTTTACGGGAGAAGACGAGGTGAGCTGGGACGAGAAACGAGACGGGTTGCTGTGCTGGGCAACGGGCGACGGGCTCAGAGAGAGAGAGAGAGAAGAGAAGGAAGGAGCGATGGATGCGAACGGGGGTTGTTGGAGGAAAAGAGAGGAATGGAACGGGATGATAGCGAGGTCTGATTACGTATTTACTAGGAGCGGAGGCAAGAGCGGAAGAGAAAATTCGCTCGGTTCCGCGGTTCCACGGACGGCTGTGCGACTATTTGAATTATGCATGGACACGGCTTGCCTACAACGTGTATTGTTTGCGGTACGCGATTCCGATTCTTGAGAGCGACGGTGTACGTATGACGCCAGTAGGAACAAGTAAAATCCCACGTTGGGCTGCACCAGTCCTTGAAAACCGAACCAAAAGCCGCGTTTAAATTTGCATTTCTTTGATTCTAATCTCTTTCCCTCTCACTCGTTCTCTCTCTCTCTCTCGTTCTCTCTTTCTAATATGCAAAAATTTCGAAAAATTGAGAATTAATATTATCAATTTATGAAAATTAAATAATATTAATTGAATTAATATTATTTGTTACATGTCGTCAATTAGAATTTATTTTTCAACTGTAAAACTTTTTACTTTTTTGAAGTAATACACGATTTATAAATATTATGAAAATAGATGTTATGAAAATGATCTACAAAATTACTGATCTCAAAAATCATTATTTACATCTACAAGGCTTTCATTCCTGTGAACTACACGAATAAACTTATATACTTGTGATGATCTCGTAGCGTGATTCTATAAATTCCACTAAATTCTGTCGATGAAAAAATGATATAATTGAGAAATCAGCATGTTGTGTTAAAAACTACAAATTCTTAAGCCTTTTCGCCATTTACCATTATCATCTTGCCGGTTTTACGTCGCTGATCGTTGCGAGCGTCGTACCTTTTTGGAAGTCCCCGTGAGAAACGTCACCGCAACTACGGAATGCTAATGTTCAAGCGCCACCATTTCACTTTGCACCGTAAGCTGTATCGACGCGAAACTCTCTTGGAGGGAGAAACATGGACTGCGAAAAGCTGCCGATTTCTACGACTGGTTCACCCTGAAATTCGACGCGGTAAATCTCGACATTTTAGAAGGCCGTCTTCGTTTCCCGCAACAGTATTTCCGATTTCGTGCACGATATCGGAGTATCGGCGAGCATTGTTTCACGTGGGGCGCCTGCGTGATTTTTAATTTAGCTTTGCCGTAGTAAGTAACTAGAAATATAGCACTGAGAATTGAAAACGTTTCGGGAGTTTACAATATCACCACTAAATTGCACGTTTCCCTTTCCTATGTTTGTATTAACTTTCTAACGTTTAACCACTATTATCTACGAAATTTCATTATTGTTAATTAAAATTCTAATAAGTAATTTTTTGATGATCAGTAATTTAGATTTTTCCGTAATTTTCTTTCTTAATTTGTGTGCTCAAAGATACGATATATAGCAATAAATTATCTTTTTCCGGCTCTTTAATTATCATAAACGAAACAATTTACACGACCAAATATATTTATGTGTAGAGATGTCTTTATTATAAAATTTCTATACATAAACAAACATATACACATAGCGTGTTGCTCTTCTCGAAGCAGTCGCGTAGAAGGTATTTTACTTTTTAATCCGACGTGACACATTGCGAGTGTGATCAAGTGAGAGATAAAGATCTCAGATTTTGGCAAAGACAGGAAAGAGATAAAGAAACTGAGTTTGGTTCGTAAACATGGCTATGATTTTTAGTATGTGCGTGAATGAGAGAGAGACTCTATCGTTGGTTGTCTTAAGTCTCCAATTGTTAAGCCGCGAGACAAATTCTCCTGAACGCGCTTCTTGGCTAACGCCACTCCTAATCTCCTTTTCGTCTCTCCTTCATTCATTTCAACTATACTGCTCTTCGCAGTCACACTATGGCGAAATGCTCTTTCCGTGCATTAGGATCTTTTCAACAAAGAACCACCATTTCGCCTGCACATGGAATGCTCGGATGTTAAGATCTTGGTTATAAACAAAGATGCTTCGTCGCGAGTTATTTATCCAGTTAAAAAATTAAAAAATACATATATAAATAATTATTAATCTTTCCACTTATGTAAATATGTAAAATATTATATTCTTATATCAATACAAATAGTATACTTAAAGGAATTAATTTTCCTAGTCCATCTTTTTACTTCGTGATAGATTTTATAATATGCAGTTTGTCGCAGAATGTGATATGCTAATCATGTAAAACAAAACAATGCAAACAAGTAAACGTAATGAAGGGAGAAAAGTAAGAGATTTCGAACCAGAGAGTTCGAAAAGAAGAAATCGGCAATCCGAGGCTTATGAAAATTTAGCTAGCAACAGAATCCTAAATCTCATTAAAACACGAAACCCGCGAGGTCGGCCGACGAGGACGTGCCGGGGTTGCAAGCGGAGGTAGGGAGAATTTGAGAATGGTGGAGGGCTAGCGAGGGAGCCGCTGACTGCAGGGATGCCACCCTAATTACCTCTGGCTCGATAAAAAAAACGAATTAAAGAAAAGAATGAGGTGGGGCTGCTCGTGACAGCCAGCTAATCGGGGTGTTTAAGAGTCTACACTGATCGCCAGGGTCTCGTTAAAACCGGGCGGAGGGTAGGGCTCTCGCTGCCTTATTTTTGCCGGGCGTGATAATGGGGGTTGCTGGCAGGGCAAGCTGATGGCGTAGGCGGCGTGGAGAGCGGGTGGATGGCAATGAGAAAGAATGCTGAATCGCATAGCCACGGTTATGATTTACGGAGCTAGGCTCGCGCCACTTTGCATACCGATCAACGCGAAATCGTGGCCGGTTATTACGCGATGGTCACTGGAAACCTTCATGATTCATCGGTTACTTGAGAAAAATGGCGGGGCGAAAAATGGCGACGAAAAATTGCGGCGGCGACTACCGCCAATTTCGATTCTAATTAACCCTGCGACTAATGCCACTCTCGACAGCCACTCTTGCACGAAACTTATATTAGCAGTAAATTTTCACTCGCATAGAGAAGCGATTATAATGTAGTTATTACACCGGTCGCTTGTAATCGCTTTGTGTAAGATGTGGAGATCAATTTTCATAATTCGAGCATTCTCTTAATACAACTGCGCCCTTAATACAACTGCGAATGAGATTGCGAAATAATAAGAAATTGATAGTAAAAAAAATGCAATTAAAATAAAAATTTGTGAATCAAATACAATTGAATCAAATACAATTAAGTGTACAAAGAGACTTTGATAAGTTTGTCCACTTTGTAATATAAGATGAAAAAGGAATTTCTCAGATGAACAGTTTCAACGAAAATTATAAATAATTTTGACATTGATAACAGAAACTAAAGGAAAGGGAGAATATCATGCTTTTTCGTAACTAACGAGGAGGCCCTCTCGTAATTAAATAAAGTTACTTTTTTCCGCCATTATCTCTTATCTAAGCGTCGTGACATCGCTGCGACGGCCGACCGAGGCGCGAATTCCGATATTTTATTTATTTAGATGCTGAGATGAGAAAAAGTAATCAAGGGTGCGCTAATGGAAGGCCGGACTCTTCCCCGTTTCTGTCGGTAAACTTTTTTTTTGTTTCTGTTTCTCCCGGCTTCGCGCGCCCTCCTGACTATCACCCTTCTACCTTCATCCTCATCCCCTACCCCTTCCGTCCCATCGCCCACTATAATTACGCACCGACCAAACTCTCGTGCACCGGCTCGCTCCGAATAAATAACGCAAATGAAACTTGTCTACCTCACTGGTAACGACAGCGCCTCTGCGTTTGCTCGACGCGATATGTTCCATAAACGCAAATGTAAGCTTCAATTAGACAAGCGTGGTAATTGCTGGATCGTTAACAAAGTGATTAATTAACGAGCATCGCTTATTTAAAACGTGTTTCTCATAGATAAAACACTCGAGACCATTTTTGTTCCAATTATTTTTTTCTTAGCCTTTTTTTAAATTGAGAACATCCTTTAAATATACCTTCTACTAAATGTATTCATCAAAAATGCTTTATTACAACAAAATGGTCTGTGCTGTCAATAAGTCGTTCCTTCTCTCTCATTAATACTTCGATTTTATAATCAACATCGCACTCCACGCTAATCGAGCTGCTTCTCTTTCAACGACTTCTTAAATTACCACTCGTTCGCATTTTTATCTAAATACATAGGAAATGTATCTTCCAATTGCGTCGTTCCGCATTGGTGATACGTCAACCGGTCGATTACCAACATCAATTATTGATACACTCAACGATATCCAGCTACATCCCGCGTGAAACGACGTACGCGTTCGTCTCTCGTGGACTTTTATTGCTCACGCGAACAATTTTTTCCGATCTCCGTCGCTTTTTAAATATTAGATTTTAACGTGGTGCCAGTGTTCTGAATCTGTTATTGACGAAATTGAAAGGGCACCGTATTCCGCGACACACAGTTTTCAGTGTTTTTCTTTCGATGTCACTGTTGTCATCTAAACGAACGTATCGAAATTAACTTCATATTTTTCCCTTAGATTCTTCTCTCTCTCTCTCCATCTCTATCTCGTTTAAACCCAAATACGGACATTCGCATTGCACAAGGAAATTGAAACATCTACCACCTCGAAGCGCTGTGAAACCATGATTTAGAGAACGGTTTGAGTTATGTATCCTTCTATATTAAAGTATTTCAAATGCAAAACCATTTCGCCACGACAAAGGTAGTTTCCGCTACGATTTTGCCTGTTGTTATTGACATTATAAGCAATTTTTAACTTATAATTATTATGGAATCCTCAGAAAGAGAAAACATTATTCATAATGAAGAAATGTTTGAATGTGTCTTCTAGTAAATAAACAAAATAATAATTTAAATAATTTAAGATTTATTTTAATTAAAAAAAAAAGATCAACTTTATATGAGTTAATTAGGAAAAATAAGGTATAATAAATTAAATTGTCTTATTAGTTATCTCTATTCGATGAGCAAACAAAATAAAATATTTGTAGAAACAAAATAAATTGTTGTTTGCGGTGATAAAATTGAATGACGTTGTTAAAAATGATCGATTTGTCATTTGAGCCAAACTTGTTGAAAACTAGAGGAACTCATTATAATGCATGTCAATATTATTCATCAATTATCTGTCTGACAGTGATTTAATTGCTTTCGATTACTTGATTAATACTCGAGAATATTTATATGTGTCCAAACTGACTTTGCGGACAAGCGACGTCTTACTTGGTCTAAAATCGAATTTGTTTCTCGCGACGATTCATTATCGAGGACCTCCCATGTCCTTCTGCTCGAGAGACCTCAATCTATTTTCTTTTTTCTCGAGTCTTCGATGAGCGCCGAGACGGAGGCTCGTACACGTATACGCAGGTAGCAGAGTAGCAACCGAGCGAAGGATGGACCATGCATTATGTATAATACATCACGTTATTGGTTCCCTCAGTGATTCCACCCCTTGCCGGTGTTATCGTGTACCGCGGCACGGCACGGCACGGCCTAGTAAAACATAAGCATCGGGAAACGATAAATAAGAGAAACGTGGCCCGCATACCGCGCTACGTCTCGCTCTCCTGCTGAAACCCGACAGAGGGAAAATGTCCTCGTCCTCTCCCTATCACTCTCTTTCTTCCTTTCGAGTTCGGCCGTCTCTGTTTCTCATACACCGCCTTGGTCGCGACTCTTTTCCGTTCCGATTTTGTCTCCTGGTTTACGAGGGTAACGGCATCCACCCTAGACCACGGAGCGTCGTCGGGGCTTTCCATCGAATTCTCGAGCACCCTCGAAAGGACAAACCGAACCACCACTTTTCGATTCAACCCCTCGACCTATCACGTATGCGTACCCCGGGACCCCTATGGTGATACTACTACATGCTCTTCCGATATTACGCCAAATTGTTTAGCTTATTTGTAAGGATTTATCGTGGGAATCTGCGAGGAAATCAGCCGAGCAATTTAAATGATGCAGTGAATTGTGCAAAATAGATATTCCACATTTATAACGAAAAAGATAGCAACAGTTTTCCAAAAGGTTTACAGCCCAAAAATTGAAAATTATGTTTTAATTTACAATTTTCTAAAATAAGTTCAATTTTTCTAAATCCAATATGTTAGTCGTGAACAAGGCTCAACTCAAATTAGCGTTCAATAAGAAGTGAGAGGTAATCGAAGAAACCTTCTTAGCTCCTGACATAATTCCAACAACTTTTATTTTTATGAAATTTCTATGAAATTCTATGATATTGTTGATCGAACATATTCTTGGTCAAATCGAATCATAAACAAAGCAACGACATTTTTATCATCCCCACTGAGGAGTAAAAGAGATCCGGTATTGCCGTACATCATCGCAAGGGGATGACAAGGCATGATGATAAAAGAGGGATAACAGCACAGGAGACTGAGGGCGGTGGGTCGTATGTAATATCGGCATTAGGGAATATGTCAACATTCATCACGTTATCAAGTTGGCCGCACACACTGCGTGTTGATACACAATTATGCGTGGCAGCGCGCAGCACTCTCGCCGTTCTTCGGCGTTGATGGTCGACACTGGAAGCGAAGCGGAGGATGTGTCGAGAAGGATATACCGGGCAAACCGCCATCTCGGACGTTTGCCATACCGGCGCAACACCACGTGCCACGCGTGGTGATCCATGACTCCTTTGAGAGAGAGAGAGAGAGAGAGACAGAAAGGGGGGGGAGTAAGAGTTAGGGAAATAGGTTCGGAGAACTTGTTTGCTCCGTCCCACGGGCGACCGACTCCTCGACGGGAATACGGAATCGTGCGCGTAACGACATGTGTTGAAATTGCAAACGGAGAAGGATTCTCAGCGCTCAGCTATGAGCATTCGGCTCGTCTTGAGTCGTTTCGAAGATCTATCGAACGCCGCA
This sequence comes from Crematogaster levior, assembly GCA_901521435.1. Lineage (NCBI taxonomy): Eukaryota > Metazoa > Arthropoda > Insecta > Hymenoptera > Formicidae > Crematogaster > Crematogaster levior. The sequence goes on along the minus strand of CABEGB010001402.1, from coordinate 237,141 downwards.
GTATTTCCTGCAAACGTTTCAAGATTACGTCACCCGCATAGCGTTACATACTATGTTAATAATCGATATGACAATATCGGTATCTTATTTTTAAGTTGAAAATATAGTTGTTATTTTATTAAGGAAAATGCAAGTCGACAGATTTATTACGATTGAAACGGATCAATGATTTTATAATATCGCATAAACGGAAGCAAAAAAGGAGAAAAATAAAAACTAAAGAGAGAGACAGAGAAAGAGAGAACGGATAAGTGAAAACTCATTGAGAATTCATGCGAGAAGGACTCCGAACTGAAGATCGAGCTACGGCGAATTGCAAAGGGAAGGGACGAGCGCACGGTGCTCGTGTATAGAGAGGACAAGGAGAGTTAGGAACAGAAGGAGAGGGAAACTATGGAACGGGGTGGTGGCAGAGCGTGGTGACACTCTCATTTCGGAGAGAATTTACAAGCAGCCCCCTCGCGTGCCTCGCATAGTCAGACCTAGTCCGACCTCTTATATATATTGCTGAGCGTAGCCAGCAGTCTGGCATAGTTAAGTGCGCTTCTACTAGATGTACCTGAGTGCTTACGAAATTCATTGACCTCGAGAGCGGTTGTCGCGGAAATAGTTGAGCAGAATGATCTTATACCGTCCTATTGCATAGCTAAGACATTATTAGTTCTACATACGTTCTAAGAGAAATTGCTTGCTTAATAATGAATTTTACATCGATGCTTTACGCAGAATTTTGAATTGCATTGTTTATGCAGAAATTAGCTATACACTTGTGCAGACGTATATTAATTATATACCAGACATCTACAAATTAAAAAAGTAACATATACATCTTTATGGTATAATAAAGAGAGAGAGAGAGAGAGAGAGAGAGAGAGTAAGATTTATCGACTCTCTTTTGACGCTCTCTTTTTGCTGCACCTTGCTGCAGTAGTTAAATATTTGATAAGTCTTGTATTTATATAAACATTTGTTTCTAACTTTTCTTAAATATTTCCTACAAAATCTTTAATAAAGCATAAAAGCAATCTCGTCATTTAAACACAAGAGAAATAAAATAAAAAGTCCGCAGTCTTATGCATGGCGCAGTGATACCGTAGCAAAGGTACGAGGGTAAGTCCCAAGCGCGATACCAAGCACCTTACAGGTTGCCACGATTACCTGCAAGGGTGCAGGTGGTCGAGTTGGTGTCGGTACCACCCCGCGCCGCCCCTGCGTCAACATTCAGCGATCCATCTAGCACCCACCCATCCCTTTGTTTTCCTCTCACTCGCACCCCTGATCGCCATCACTCTCAAACTACCTCATTGCCCTGGGGCACGCAATCATTATGCTACCCCTGCGATACCTCCGACCGACGGGTGGGCCACGCCAACGGAATCGTTGCGCCATTATGGAAGTTATGTGGGCGTGCACGATTGCAGTTTGCTCCTTGCCAACTTTATTTACGAATTGGATCGCATGACGATACGACCTTACCGGAGTTAGATGAAACGTAAAACGATGCCTGACCCGTTCTTCGATTTCTGCAGAAATCTTATCAACCAATCTGCATCACAATGATGCGCCAGAGTCCCCTTGCTAACATGCTTGTATTTAATTAAACTCTGAAAAAGTAAAACGTCGCTATAAATTTAATCTGAATAAAATAAAAAATAATGTCATTAAATTCATATTAAATTATCCTGAGAATTAACATTAGTTAAATGTCATCGTAGTTTCCCAAATCATAATTCGATTGTAATGTTATTTGCAAAAAATAAAAATTGACAAAATAAAAATATATGTTTTTCAAATAACAAGCATTAATCAAATTATTGAGGAAACCATGATGATAATTTCAAGAATCATTTATTATAAATAACGTGATATTATTTTATTTTATTCAGATTAAAAAAAAAAGACGAGTAAATAATCTTTAACGAGGATATTCTTACTCGTACTTATAAATATTTAGATATTTATTCTGCATACTTTCTCGTTTTTATCAGTAATCCTTGATATTTGTGAAAATGTCAAAAGATCGGTTGTGGACAAGATGAGTGTAATACATTCATTGTATCATACATAGGTGGTTGGATACCGTTGCGGGCCAAGAATATGATGGGATAGAACAGGATTGGTATAGAACCGACATAGTTGGAAGGTATAGGAGGAGGTACGTGTCGCCGCAGGGTAAACTTACATGCATATCCTGAGGGAGGCCGTGCGGCGTCAGGTTGGCACAAGGGTGGCAGAAGTTACGGCGTCTCGACGACGCCACTTCCTAAGTCTGCTCTAGCATTACCGTCTAACCTACCTACTTACCACCCCTGCATCCGAGCGAGACTCCGGCTAGAACCCTCGATTCTATCCACCCTCCAACCCTCTCGCTGCTGAGCAGACTCTTCTTGGTAGGTCCCAGCCGGTGCCTTGGAGCTATTCTGAGCTGCTCAAAGCGGCACCGCCGTCTTGTGCTCGACGCAGTTTCCTACGAAAGGCGAGAATATAAACGCAGCCTACAGGGTTGTAGAAACAACATGGCGCTTCTAGAGTCCGTCGCAAGAGTTGGGCGAGACTCGCTGGAACACGCAGCGAGGTCGTCCCGGTACAGACGAATTTGATGTGCCTTCCGGGCCAACGTGGTAACAAGTTTCCGGCAAGTTTTCTCGAGGTGGGTAGGGGAGGGCCGGGGGTCGGAATATTAAATTTGTTTAACAAGCCACCTGCTCTTACTTCGACTCCGTTAATTCCGCGTCCTTCGTCCGGCTTCGGCGGTGCTTCTTAAACCAAAATTAAATTTCGTCTAATTAACGACCAGACGAAATGCGCTCCGAAATTTCTAAAGCACTCTCCAGATAATTCATCAAGCAATTTTGAATACACAAAAATGTGAATACACAGTTTGTCCAGTATATAAAACACACAATGTAAATACATAAAGCGTGCAAATCACCATTACAAAACATCATCTTTTTTAATTAAAAATTCTTCTCTTTACCAGTGAGTAAACAATCCAAAAAGAAGGGTAATTTTTTACAGCAAATTGGCTATAGAATGTCTTTATTTAATTCCACACGTTTCGACCATTAGTCCTGGTCCTTTTCAAATGCTACAATATATTTTTAAACAAAGACATATTTTTAAATAAAGACATTCCATAGCTAAGTTTGCTGTCAAAAATTGCCCTTCTTTTTGAATCATCTTTTTTCTGTATTGCAGGTTTACTCCATCGGTGTCTCATAAAAACTCTTCTCAAGCTCCTTCTACAATATTCTCTTGTGAAAACAAATCGACATTCATCTAATCCACCTGCCGATGTCGACAAGAAAGAGTACGCCGAGAGAAAGAGGGGGTTACCTTCATCCATATCAATTACTCCGCGATTAGATGGATGAAGATACGGATGTGCAGCGTTCGGATCGCAGCCTCAAAGAAGATAGTTGTTTGTGGGACGGTAGGGTAGAGCAAGGAGAAAAGAAAAGAACCTTGTTGAGTGAAAACACGAGAAGAGATTCGTCGTGCCCGTCGTGATTGACAACATGACTGCCACAGCAGCGATCCTGATTCTTTGATTGAGCGCTGTCACTCTTTAGATAAGAAACAGCCTGGCGAATATCTTAATGAGAGAACCGCCTATGGCAATCCCTCTTGCCTCTCTCGACATATACGTTTTACGTACTTAATTAATCCACTGGGGCCTATTTACACTGCAGGATATCGATCCCTCGTTGACACCGCGAGGCGGATCGACACAGACCGACTGCCAATTAATGCGAGCAATCGATCTTTCCTCTCTACATCTTGTTAAGTTACTCTCTCAAGTAGTTATCCGCCTCTTAAGTGTGAGAATTGGATCGACGATTTTTAGAAATTGAGATTTGCATTCTTTGAGATTGTCAATCACACAAGATAGAGTAAAATGTACTTGTAATAATATTCTTGTTATTACTACAATAAGTTCAGGAATAATTTTAGCAATCAACACTATTTTTTATGTCATGCTAATCTACATTATACTTTCAAATGTTTTATCTAAAATAATAATTTGATCGTAAATTTGAATTTAAATATGTACCAACAGATACGTATAAAACTGATATTCAATAATGCTGAAAAATGATTTTTATGTAAATTTTTTAAAATGCTGAGATGGACTTCTCTCAGTCTATCTTATCTATCTTGCATTATACGTATCCGTAAAAAAATCGTAGAAACGCTGACGATTCGAGCTAATCGCTGTTGATAAAAACATATATAATCGAGATAATGAATTACAATTACAGGTTCATGCTTTTCAACTTAAAAAATAATTCAGGCAAATCAAAAGAAAATGTTAAAAATATGTAAAATATGTGATATGTAAAACGTTCTTATCTTGTTAAATAAATAATTAACAATGTGACCAAACAGTACCAGCAAGCCGTCAAAGAAAAAAGGACTGGCACGCAAAAGATATACCTTCAGTAACGAGACTGGAGTCAAGTCTTGAAGAAGAAAATCAGGGGACAATCAGAATTCGGCCGATCGTCGCGGACCAGACCATTTCTCGTCGATGTCTCTTTTTCGGTGTTATTTGTTAATTACCCATTAATTAGTTGTTCCTTAATTTACTTTTGATCACACATGACAATGTAGAGTATACGGTTGGTAGAGAATAAGATCGCATCGATATTCGCTTTTTCTTTTCAGTTGTGTTTTAAACTTTTAATGTTCACATTACACACACAAATATATTATCCCGATTACGTAATTTTTATTCTATTGTATATTAAATTATTTTGAAATAATTATATGTATTTCTTTCAGTTATTACATAACAAAGAATTTATCCAGTCTTATTATATATTTATAATAATGTGAATTTTAATGTAGCTATAAATTATTCTAAAACATCCTGTTTTAAAATAACATTGACGAGATACTTTCGTTTTCTAATACGTCATTTAGCAAAGCTTACGTTATTTATTAGATTGGGAAGATTAAAAAAAAAAGTTAATGTTTATTATATTATATTATATTATATTATCAACAATGCGAAAAAGCAGTACCAAAATGACTTTATCTTATGTACCTTAATGAAAGAATGGACATTCATACAAAGAGAAACGCGCGGGATGTAATTCACGTGAAAGAATGTCTCTCTTTCTGACATTCAAGATAAATGCGCCGGGATTGAGATGCATGTTAGAAAAGTTCAAACGGCGAAAAAGTGATCGCTTTATAAGTCAACACCAATCAGGAAAACGTCGCTTCGGTCCAGTGGCATAGTGCACAGATAGAAAAAAAAGGTACAGAGAAACCGGGACTACGAGGCGAAACACAGCAGAGATATATAGACTCTTATTTTGTTCACGATGGAACTGGCAACTCGCCTGTGATTTGAGGGGAAAGGAGAACGAAAAAAAGTGAAAGCAAGAGAGAGAGAGAGAGAGAGGGAAGGAGAAAGAGAGAGAAACCCCGGATATAATGGTACAAAGCCTCTTTGAATCTCCGAGACGTACCGCCCGCACACGGGACTTTGCTATCGACGATCTGCATCGTATGCAAATCTTCTTATAAACATCAACCTCTGCGGATCTTAGGTGCTCCTCTGACCACTGCGCTTCCTTGCATCTATCGTTCCGTCGCTTTTGCTCGTATTTGCTCACAGACATAGGCATGACGTTATGACATGACGAATATATAGCCTATCCTGTACAATAAAAACAATAATGTGCCTTGAAATAGAGAAATCCTCGAATTTTTGTCTTCTACAGCTTTTATAGACAAAATCGAATGCCACAATAATAAATCCGTTTCTGATAAAAAATACAACTAATGGACACGTGAATATTAAAAAAAAAAATGCAATTTAAATATATTTAATTTTATATAATTTTTTTAAATCACTCAATTGCTATACTTAAATATTTTTTTCATAATTGTATTTTAATTTTATTATTATTTGGTAATATCATTTAAAATTATCAAATAGTATACGATACCAATTAGTGAATAATCAAGGAGTATCTTACGATAGAAACTTCGTTTAATCGTGACTTCGCAGTTCGCCTCTAATTAGCTAATTTTTCATTAATCTCCTTTAATTAGCATACAGTTTCGTTATTATAGAAGTCGAGCGTGATTTTGATATTAATTAACGTGCACCTATTGTAAGTATAATAAAGCCGACATCAGATAGAATTCGATGGAATGCGTCCTTAATTATCTTGCATTGTGTGCTTTAGCTGAGTGAATATGAGATTCGTGGAACGGATATGTTCTGAAGGATTCAATGCCGCTCTTTGACAAGTCTCGATTTAAATCAGCAAGCGAATAGTTAGATCACTCATTTCTTACGGTAAAAGTTCATGGAGATGAGGACCACCGCGTGAAACGATTGAACGTGTTTAAAGTGTAATTTAATGCAATAGCATGCAGGTGCTCAAGTAGATATCGCATTGCCAAAGGCATCGACAATGGGAATCAAGCTTGAAGAAGCGTCGTGCATTTTGATGGGCCTCTGATCGTTCGTCCATCCTCCACCTCCTTCACCCTTCTCTCTCTCTCTCTTCCTCCCTGCTTTTGCCTGGTTGTCGCCATTGTCGCACAATGAGACACGTATCATTCTTATCCTGCCACATCTTGTCACGAAGACGTTGTACTTGAAGCGTCGCGCCGATTATAATAATTTGTTCGCGCCGTCGGGGGCAGGTCTGACCAGATTTCAAATGAAATGTCGGTACTTCTGCTTGTGAAGAGCCTCGTTTTTTTTAGAATGATCGATGTTATCCAACGTTATCATCATAATACACGTTTTTGTTTTTTTATTATTACTTAATATTGAAAGGAATTCGAAAATTTACATTTATTCGTATGTTTAACGTACAGTAATATTTCGTTTACAAATCAGCTTTTCCCTATTATGAAAAAGAATTTAATTGTATTTATCTATATATGTATTTTATATCAAATGTAATATCTTAATAATAATAATAATTTATTATAATAATGATTAATTATAGGTCTCTCGGTATTAGTTTGGATATCACAATCAGGAAACCTCTATTTCCTCTTTTGTCATTGAAACAAATCCAAGCGCGGCTCGTTAAAATGTGCAAATTATTATCCGTTGTTTGTACCGTGGCTCAGTAATTATTGCGAAATTAATATTTATGAAGTATGTCGGTGCACACGGATCCTGATTAATTGTCGAATTAATTCGATAATTAATTGCAATATAACAAAACAATAATTATCACGGGATTAATGTTTATTAAATATACATATATTGTTGGGATGCGTTTCCAATGATCATGATTGTAATAAAAAAAAAATGAAAGGCCACAGTCAGATTACGTGAAAGTGCGGTGAGAAGCGTGATTACGCCCGGTAAATTCTCCCCTTCGGCGCAAAGAGGAAAACGTTATTCTTTAATTACAGATGACAAATGGTTCGTTTTGGCGGTTATACGGCCGGGATAAAACGCGACGAACGGACGGGTCGTAGGCACTCGTTATTTCGTACTTGGAACATGGCGAAATGGGGGACACGACGGACTACGCAATAATACTGGCCTGAAAAAGCTGAAAAAGAGGGCCAGAAGGGCAGCCATTACTTGCGACGCTTCCAAACGATCGCTATTTATCTCGTCGCAACCAACGAGTTTATGCAAAGAGAGTCCTCCCCCAACAAGTCGATGACTCGCTCAATGTTTAGTATAGTAAAAGTTATAAACAAACAGTGACTTATAAACAATATAATTGTATTATACAATATATTTTTAACATTCTAGACCCATGACAGCAATAAAAAATTTTTCAGACAGTGGAGTAATAAAATATTAATAGTAGTTTTGTTTTCCTAAAAGTTATGCATTAAAATGTTTGTATATAAAGATCCAGAAAAATTATATATATATATATATATATATATATATGTATATATATTATAGCAAAAATACATATATAATACATTTAAAAATACATTATAAATATGTATACATACATATATACATATATACATATATACATATATAATATATTTTAATATTTCTTTTTTTCATGAATACTTCAATTTACATATTTTATGAAAATAATAAATACTATTTTTTCTTAAGTAAATACATACATACCTTTTGTTGCGACGGCATACGTATGTAAAGAAGGGTCAAAGGGTGAACAGATAAAAACGAAACAACCTTTCTGTATCTCCCTGTTGTCGCGGACAAAGATATCATATTGGACATGGATACTTTTTGCAAAGGTCTAACATTTTCGTATCATTATTAATTACAATTATATTTTTAACAATAGCAACACTGGCTTTTGACTTATGCATGTTATAAAATGTCAGCGGCTTTGTTTAAATAAATAATGTTATTATATGTTGTTTAAACAATAATGTTTGGACAATAACATTTTGCAAATCTGTTTCTTCTTTATCTTATGTTTTAGCATAAGACAATAACCTTTTCCAAAATTTTATAACTTGTGAATTTTTTAAAAATATATAGACTTGATTTTGTAAGAATTTTTAAACTATAATATATTTAAGATTCTTTAAATGAAATAAAGTATCTTATATATAATTCTGGTATAAGTTATAAGTGATAAATATTTTCTATTTTCTCAGTAGAGAGAAGGAACTCATGAAAAGTGTTTTCGATTTTCTTTCAATAATCGCTTCTGTTGCCGATCATTAACTAAGTAGATATATCTATAAAACGCGAAGAAAGCACACAGTTAGTTGAGTTACATGGTGGACGATGGTCGATCTAACGGCCATTAGTTCGGGGAAAACAGAGCCATACTTTATTCGAGGGGCGTCACTCTTTTTCCAGCGTGGTTCCGCTTCTTTGTGCGGTAAAAGTCATAATGTTGTCTGTCGAAAATACCTTAAAGAAAATAACTGTGCTGATATGCGTTTAAAGCATTATTATCTATTTCCATGTCGTGTATAATAAAACATAGTGTATAGAATATTTCATAAATTTTGTTAATTCATATTTAATGCATATTAAAGCTATTTTCGCAAGAGATGTAATAAATAAAATATAAAGTTTTTTTTTCGAAATAACATGCTGACACATAAGTAAATCTGTTTAGTACTGTTCAGTGCTAAGAACAAGATAAATATTATAAATTGCGAAAATTATGCTAACAACGGAAGCAGACAGAAGTTGAGATTATTAGCAATCGAAAGAAAGACAGATCGTCTCTTGAGCGAGCCGATTAACTACATGCATTGCGCGTTCTTCCTTTCGGGAAAGCTTCTAACACGCGATGTGAATAGCTTTGTGACATGCAGAACGTAGCTTAATTGTCAAGAAGCTGACGAATGGTTTAAAACAAAAAGAATTTATGTAAATTGTAATTAATAATGATACAAGAACAATGTTAGACCTCCGCAGGAAATATCCACGTCCAATGTGATATCTTTATCCAGTAACGACAGGAACGCACATTGTCTCGTTTTCATCTGTTCACCCTTTGACCCTCCTTTACATACGTGTGCCGTCGCAACAAAAGGTATGTATGTATGTATGTATTACTTAAAAAAAATAGTATTTATTATTTTCATAAAATATGTAAATTGAAGTATTCATGAAAATAAAGAAATATTTCTCCAATTCCAATTAAAATTAAAAAGGATATGGTTTTTATATCTTTCGATTATGAAAAGCTATACATGTGTATCGATATTAAAACAATAATAGCATTGATGTTCGTGTGAAAATAAAGAAAGTATTTATATTACAAAATATCAATTTCTATACTGCATGTATATTATCATTTCCAATTATTTTAATATTTTAAGTGTTATCTGTAGTAATTTACAGACGAAAATGTTACTAACTAATAAGCTAAACTAACTAATAATGATAAAAAAACATAAAAAGCTTTTGAGCTATCTATTATTTTTAAGTTGTGTATCAAAGCGAGTAGTTGATATTTTGAGCTTTTGAGCTATCTATTATTTTTAAGTTGTGTATCAAAGCGAGTAGTTGATATTTTTCACACGAACAATGCTATTATTGTTTTAATATCGATACAATCCACATACGTACAGCTTTTCATTATAATCGAAAGATATAAAAATCATATCCTTTTTAATTTTAATTGGAATTAGAGAAATCCTTAAGCAGATAAATTTGCTAATATACGAAGTTTTATGAAATTAAGAATCTCTCCATTAAGAATCTCTTCCTTTGGCATTTTACATATTTGTTGCAATTTATTCCACTAATTCTCTCGGTGTGTATGAGTGTTTCGAGTCGCAGGCAAAGCAAGCGAACGATCGAGACACCAGGGGTCCGTCAAAAGCTTCGTCCGGGATAAGTTGACCGGGGAACGGGCCCGTTTAACTGACAATAAATTCCCCGATTCCAGTCTCACAGCCGCGACGTGTCTTCCCGGTCCTCTCTTTCGTGGCGGGGAAATACAAAAAAGCGATTTTGCGACCGGCGAACGAGTTCTCCTCTTGGTATATCGAGAGAACCTGAAGAAACTCAACGGAAAAAGGAACAGATAGGGGCAAAGGACGAAAAAGCGTCGGACGAATAAGCGGGGGCTAAGAAAAGGAAGAAAAAGTGAACGAAGTAGGAGAGAAGCAGGAGAAGAAGAAAAGGATGCGGGAAGGAGCGAAAAGAGAAAGAGGAAGAGAGGAAAAGGGACGGGTGGGGAAAGGGTTCGTTAAATATACGAGTGTATTGAAATTCCGCCTCGAGACGGAGCGCGATGGGACCCGCTCGTTGTGGAAGGACAAGATCGCATGACGGCTCGAGGGCTTGGGAGCCACCCGCTGTTTTGAATACGATCCTTCGTCCGTAAGTCCTCCACCACGGTGTTGCCGCGGCGTGTACAAGCGAACCGCCCGTATATACGCTTGGATCGGACACCAGAAGGACCGTCCTGGTCCGAAGACGACAACGACCCGACGCGACTCTCAGGTACGCATACCGTCGTCCACTCTAATTTGAATGTAACAACGTTCGGCCGCAACCCGATACCATCTCGAAGCGCCCCGCGCCGTTCCTGCGAAGAAGACTCCGTCCTTTCTATCGTTCCTTTCTCCTAGTGTCGTCCTCATGCCGTTTCCTTCGTTCTGTCATTCGATTTAATACGCAAAAAAAATTATCCTAGTTGATCCTATGACGATGAAAATATATATAAGCGTATTCATGTGTCTTTATTTTGGTATCTTTAGTATTATTTAGTACTTGTAACGTTTATGTTATGTGATATAACATAATCGGAATATATCTGTTTATCCATTGATATGTGTTCGCACCTAGTGATGATAGTCGAGTGCATTTCCAGCAGCTTTTGCGGTTGACTTTTGCTCTCGTTTTCGAGTTTTCGCTTGATTTCCTCGTGCGCGAATAACGCAGCGCGCCTCAAATAAATCTTGATCCATTTGTCCATCCACGTCGCGCAGCCCAGTCAATTCGTCGCGATAGCGCAGAAAGATGGCCGCTCCGCGTAGGCGGCAATGCGCGTTGTTTACACGTTTGGTCATGATGGTGTTTGTTATATTACATGCAGAATACGTGATGACGGGTACGTGTCTCTGGGATGATTGACGGACGATACACGTCGTCTGTCGCATCGCAATGCAGGACATCGTCCGGCTTCCCGGTAGCCGCATGATGCGAATCGGCAAGTTCTACTTGCCTCTTTCTCTTTTTCTCTCTTTTTGCCCCCCCCCCTTTCTCTTTCTCTCTCTCTTTGTCGAATGAAACGTGGGATACCGAAAGAGCAGTCAAGAATGGAGGAGGACGGGGTTCCTCCGCGATTCCGAATGCACCGTTGGTCCCACTGCATCGAGGCAAGGACGATCTCTTATCTCCGAGTGGATTCTATTCCAAGAACCCTAGGCATCGCGCCAAATTACTATAAATAGACGCTAATCGATGTGGTGGGAAAAACGGCTAGATGCAAAACGAATACCAGTGGCGCGTGCCATGCATTCTGCATGCGGCAGAATGCGGGAGCATCCAGGCGGATGTCCATAGATGAATCGTGTCACGATTTTGGCGATTTTGACGCTGAAGTTGTGCCACGGACTAATCACTCATTTGGGCCGTGATCATCGTAAAATGTGTAGAATTACAAATAATAAATGTGTGGAACAAACATTTCACAAAGTGAAAGCGGATGTAAGAAAGGACGTCTTGCTGAATCGTAATCTTCTTACTCGCTGCTCCAATCTGTTCTAACGATACGCTGTTTCGACCAGAAGAACCACTTCTATATCCTAAATCGAGCGATTTCACAAATTTATATCGTCGATGTAAACATTCGAGTCCGAGAGTCGAATCGTATTGGAAATAACGTGTGACAGATTTCTTTCTACCATCAAGAGAGCAATGTCGATGTCTATCGTTAATTAGCCGCTGACAAGAGGCCGCCTTGTGTCTGGGATTCGTTTTTTGTCCGGTATAAAGTAAGCTACGTCAAGCGGCATGGCTAGACAGGGAGAGGAGGCCAGTCGATTGCCAAATGGAAATATGTAATCCGCCCGCCTGCCGACGATCCGCGGACAGCAGAGGACAGGCTTCAGAAAATGAGTTTCCCGGCGCAGCGCGATGCCGCGTGTGTAACATCAAAAGAGACCCCGGGGCGCGCCTGGTAACGTGTACATATCTATATATATTATACATGTGTCGCCGTATTTGCTGCAGTGTCAATGAACGCGGACGTGGAGGATCGTTCTTTGACTCGGCGATAATTATCACGTCCGTCCTGCGATTCTTTGCGGTGACGACGCGCAAGCCAGGTCGACGGCGCAGGCAGCTAAATTAAAATCGGTATTGCTTCTGGACACAAACTTACGGGAACGAATGCGATATTTCGTATACCGGCATCGTATATCGGCGTATACCGGCACTCTTCGCCCTTTGTGTCTCAACAGATACGGATTTCCGATCAAATAGATTTATCGACGCGACGTTCGACGACATTCGCTACTTTCGCGTACAATACGAAACAGGAGACGTTTCGGTATTGCTACAACCGTGTCTTCAACGAGTTTAATCGCTTTGAAATGTCCAGATTCGTTCGACAACCCCGATAACGACTTTGCGAATAGTGAAATGTTCGTCGCGATATATCTCTATAAGATTCCGGTCAATTCGTGAAGAAATGCAAGGTAATGCAGGAAAATTTGCATAAAAGTATAGCAGCTAATGCAATTGTAGAATATGATTGGCACTCCGTACATAATTCGCGTGACAGCGTACAGCCGATAAAATTGACTTCACGAGACACTGTGTTTCGCCGACTAGAATCATTACGCTTTCATTTCTCCCGAGACGCGGTAAGTTCATTTTCGGGCAAATTTAATTTGAAACTTTAATCAATGCGTCTCATTGTCAGACGATATAATTGGCATGCAAGTAATTCATTATTTTACCTTTTATTATCGATCAGTGAATATCGCCGTTGCATATCAAACAGATCCTTGACTCTAGTAAGATGTAAGATACCTGTCCATCTGCGCATTTTCTTCTCCTCCTTCTCCTTTCTTTCTCTCCCTGGGTGGTTATCCCAGACATATCTCTTTTTCTCGACTCTCCCGCGTTTCGTCCCCGTACGATGAACCCCCAGGATTCTCATATATTAATTGTCGATACCTATCTGACCACATAGCTCTTTTAATAACGCATCTCTATCGAACACGGCGCTGACGCGGCAATCCGTCCAAATGTGAGAATATTATTAACCATATATTTTAACCAGCTTAGAGGGAGGCTGATCGCGTTGACTTTTGACAAATAATCTTGACGCGCAGCAGGATAGTCGACCGTTCAAAAGCGGTGACGAACTATCACTCTTCGCCCTATCGAAGATCCGTATTGATGAAAAAGTACTATCGATAAGTGTAATATTGACAGCGAGAGCGTAATATTGATAATTATTCTTTGAGTAAATATATTTTAGAAAAAAATTAATATTTACTTATTTTATTACATAGTATTTAGAATAATTTAATTCGAATTTTTGGGAAATTCTGTAAGATTCAGCGAAGTAAATAGATAGCTAAGTAAAATTAGAGATTGTACACGTGTAGAAAAAAAAATGATAGAATTTAATTTACTTTCCTTAGAGTATTTACTTGGAGAATCCAAATAAAGTAAAAATAACAAACTTGAATAACGAAAGAAAGATTGAATCAGATGCGAGAGATATATTGTGTTCTATGGACAGGTCAAGATAATTCGATACGCTGCTAGAGAAATTCTATATGCCAACGACAAGATTTTAGATTAGATGAATCACCTTCGACTTCGAAAAGGAAGGGGGTCTCACGAGGATATAGTTACCTATGGACTCGGTGTTATGAAACGTATGCGTTTCACAGAACGATATTCCCATTATCGAATTGATATCCCTCAAAGCATCTCATACATCTCTGTGTCTTAATCGTTGGAATTTCTCTTGCATGTAATGAAAATTACAGCAAAGTTTGGTATCGATGAAAAATTATCGTCATCACATTCCCTGATTCTTCAAAAAGGGAATTTTACAATGTCGCCGTTTCAACTGTCTGTTGTCTATCATTCTTTTTTCTATCATCAAGAGTGTCTTTTATAGACAACCGCAGAAACGATTTAAGTGCACGAAAGTGTAAATTTGGCTCTTACGAACCGTAATGTTTCCGCAAGGCGTAGCGAGATACGACACAAATAGTTTTCGGAATTTCGCCAAAGTATATAAGGGCGCGGCTATTGCCGAACATTTATTTGTCGACCGAACGTAAATTTGTTTAGGGGTGGACACCTAAAGCACGAGTGGCGGCAACTGTTCAACGTTACGGAACATTTGCCGCGAAAAATGCTTTCACCATGGTCACGCGTCTTCGACTTCTCCTTTCTTTCGGCTATTCCGAATTTCGGAGATAAAGTCCGCGTTTTCTCTATCGGCGACTCTTCGCGTTATCGCGAGACGTTGGTAATTTGTCAGTTTGTCGCAAATATTAATCACTCAAATATTTTGCACGGGACTGTTTTACATTTTGTGGTAAAAACGCGCGCAGATTAGCGGCGTAGCCTGGCTGGAACAATTTTTCACGATCTCTCGTCGCGCGTTAGCGGCATGTCCGCCCAATTATCTCACGCTATTTTTAACCTGGTGAACGTTAAACGAAAGAATCGAGAGTTAAACATCCATAATTAAGCGTTCCATCCGTGGCACGCTTAACAATTTTTTTTTTTTTTATACCTTCACGTCGGACGATGAATCATTATTATCGCGCAACACATAGTAGATAAAGGGGCGATACGTGGCGTACGGAACGCGCATCGTTCGCTCTGACCACTTCGGAGATCCCGAAGATTAGTGGACCGCAAGATTCACTGTCGGAAGACCGGTCGATCGGTCTTAAAAAGTTCAACCATAACAACGTGAGCCGCGCGTTAAAGCTTGTACGGCCGTGAAACGGCCGTGGCAGTCTTATCAATCAGAAAGTCGTAAGGGCATTGCGCCGCGGGTTACGATATAATAAAATGAACCATCATCCTCTCTGGACGGCGACGCGCCCGTATTTATACGTTCTTCTTTCTCGCGCGCGTGTACCTCGTACGAGAGGGCGGCCATCGCTCTCGACTCGCCTCGCTCGAGAGAACGAAAGGAGAACGTCGTAAAACTCGGCCATCCGGGCGACATAAGTCGGCGGTGTAATGCGACACGTAAACGCGAGACGCACGAGCGTCGAGGAGAAGACATCCTGTGCAAGAAAAGAGGATCCCGATCCGACCGGGGACTTTTCGGCGCGCAAAGAGCCGCCTTCCGCAATGTTACGCAGAACATCACCGGCCTTTACGATCGTATCATCCGGATTTATACTTACTTAAGGAATTACTACCCAATGGTTCCGGCCGCGAGTTATAGAATCTCATATACGGCGGAAAAAAGGATACCTGACGCGTATCGCGTTCCCCTCTTTCCCGAAATTACTAAATCATATTGTTTAAGAAACTAAGATAGATACGTAGAAATATATATCCTCTCGTTAACAATGTACATCAAATATTACGTGAAATGTAGTAGATTAACTTTTATTGATTAGATAGAACGCTGTAACCATAAAAGTTTATCACCGTCAGATAACGAAAATGTATCTGCAAAACTAAAATTAATATATAGCTTCACATAAATATAATAACAAAGCTGATCTTAAAATGACGAAAAATACATTTGTTGAAAAATGGTAATGTAACGAAAAATGTTTGGTATTTTACATAGGTGGAAAGGCATGTTTGGCTATTCTCATTTATCCGAGTTATCTCGTGGAATGACATTGTTACAACGGTTATAAAAAATATCTTGTACAACTAACATTTGTGATAGCACCAGCAAACGCTGAAGCGATTGGTTTCCATTCGGGAAATATGTTTCTCACAAACTAGATGTACATTGTCAAATTTAGGGTTAATCATTCTTCGAGCCAGCTATATTATCCAGTTGTAATATTTTCGAGCTTGCCAGATGCAATCCGCGCGCAGTAAACATCCATCGACCGATGCCGAGAGTTCTCGCGGTGAATCCAGATAGGAGGAAGTTCCACCGAATTGATAAATCCCGGGAGCGGTAGCTAGCTTGTGTGCGTGGATTCGGCCGCGTATACGTGCAATGCCGCAGCTCGCGAGTTATTTAAGAGCTATCGGATGCCGTGCGGCCATTAGCTCCGATCGCATTACCGCCAGATTGGCTAATGGTCCGGGTCTCCCGGCTCCGCGCGGTACTTTTCCTCCGTTCTCTTTTCCTCAATTTTCCCGATACTCCTCTCGTCTCCGTTACGACGATAACGCTAATTATAGCATTACGACGTACCGTACCGTCGCGTCTGCCGAGTTGCTGCGGCAGCGCTGAGAATTTTCAACTTCCGACTTAAGAACGCGAGTGTGATAAATCTTTTGGATATTCTGCCGCGAGAGATGCGAGGAAAAATGGAATGCGCTTCTTATGTGTATCTCTGAATTGGAATGTATAGATGCTAAGATTATTTCTTTATCATTAATGACGATTCAACTCAAAGAAATTATTAAATTCATATTATCAAATTTAAAAACAATATTATTCCATCGTCGCATTTGTCCAAAATCACGATCGTTTATGTTAAACAAATGGTTTTATGACTAAATGGTCAAATATGACTATATGATGATTTTCAGCTTAATGATAACTAGCGACTATAACAACGATGTTTCTCGTAAAACATTATAATCGCGATAATTATTTAATTATTCGACACTCGCTATAGTGCAGTTTGTATCAGCAAGATATCAGTATTTGCAGATTCATTGTGGTGCACATTTTGTTACCCAGCCCGTTGCAAATTCCGCATTTGTCCAGTAAACCTTCCGGTATCTCCTCCTCCCTCCTCTCTCTCCCTCTCTCTCTCTCTTTCTCTTTTTCGTTGGATCTGATGCGCGATAGGACGAGCGCATAACGACACTCGTAGGTACATACACGTCGACGATTATACGGCGACGCCCCGAAATCGCGGGTCGGTCATTAATTTCGGCGCATAAAAATCAATGAACAGCCCATAAACAACGCCGGCCGGCACGCTCTCGCCCATTTTCCAATTTGCAATTGCGAATCGCGTTTTTAATTATAACGAACACAATGGCAGCCGGGACCAGGCCGCCCCTCTCACGTCCGATTTTGTCCTTCCTCTTTCTCCCTTACTACCCTCTGCCGAGTCTCTCTCTTTCTATGTGAACGGCCGATGCAACCGGGAATGGCATCCGGCTGGACCGTCCCCCTCCTCTCTCCTACCCACAGCGTGGACCATCGTCTCCTCCTCCCTCCCTCCCCGTACAGCCGCCGTCGCGTTACCCAGCGAGATATTCCGTTTTCACGATAATTATTGTCGTTCGATTTCTCTCTTTCTCTCTCTCTCGCTCTCTCTCTCTCACTCTCTCTCTTTGTTTCTATTTCGTTCTAACAAACAATCACATCTTCGTTCGTTCTCTCTCTCTCGCTCGCTGGCTCGTTCTCCCTCTTTCATTTCGTGCACGCACCAAAAATCGCAGCGATAACCGTTTGTCCATCGCAACGACAAACATTTTATGTCCGTTGATGCTCTGTACCCGACTCCCTTTGTTTTAATAGCGTGGGAGTTTCATATTTTTCTCTGTGACACGTAATGTTTTTACGCGCCAAAAGTGAGCTGCGCGCAACGGTCGACCGAATGAATTTTATAGTTGAGCAATTTTTGTGATAACGCGGGATAATTAATGCAACGCCGGGATCGTTTGCGAGAGCGGCACGTTCGTCATCGCGAGCTGCCTCATTCTTCTTAATAATTCCGCTTTTGCGTCACGTAGGTAGATCGATGTAGGGTCATCATCGCAAACGCGCACGAAGAAAATCGCTCTTTCGTAGTTCTCTCGGCCAGTTCGCAGAAAGCACAAAACCATTAATGACACGCACCGACGCGCATCCGACCTATTATCTGCTGGCTATTGTTCAATAATACGTTGTGCATTTTATATTCTACATACGTCATACGCATCAGCGGCCCCGGATATTTCAGCACAGGGAAAACAAATCAGTTTTCAAATAAAAACGTCGAACACATAGGCAAGCACATCGAACGTATTCTCTATAATTTAAAACAGGCACTTAGCCGTTAAAAAGCATCAACAAGTAAAAATAATCGCTCTTCTTGTTAGCTAATTTTGCAATTTTTTAAATTTCAGATTCCTACACTTTCTGTAAGAATTCGAAAATTTTTCTTTGTGATAAATATACACAGTACTCGGGCATACACTTATGTGAATGTGTCATATGCATTATACGGATCGCTTTGATAATCGACACGATTTATAAGATTAATGTTAAGAATACTTAGAAAAAAATGTCAAATGCGGAGAGACTAATGATTATTTATTCGAAGAAGTCACAAAGAGATATCACAATAAGATATTGATTTTGTTTATTAATCCAATAACGAGTTGTATCCGTAAAGATATTTATCGGAGGCATGTATAAAATATGATTTTTTATCCCTGCTGCCATTTCGATTGGCGATGCGATCTTTTTGCTCGCGGCACTATAAATCAAATAAAAGCTATTGCATAGCCGAATGACGTAATGGGCGATACCGGATTTTCAAATGATTTTTTGATCGGCCATCACAGCCAGTAATCGCGCGAGTGCTTAGAGCGATCAGAAAACGAGTGGTTAAAAACATGGGATTGAGCGAGATTTATTTTTTCAATGCACGGAAATGCGCCACATATGCATTGTGAAAGATAGAAATTTTTCCGGGATAACGATACGATTGCTTCCGTGTGCCGCGATAAAACAAAATACTCGCGCACTTTCGTTCATGCTTTTCGCACACCCCGAATTACGTCGTAGTGTCGTTAAGAGTTAACGACGTAACGATTATGTCGCCATCGTGGATAATCACTATCGCCACCGATACGCATCTTTATAACTCGAAATGTAGCGGAACCCCACCGGGGTCCAACAACATTGCGGCCGTCTCTCGTCGACTTCCCAAATTGCACGTCATTCTCCGTCGCGCGTCATTTCCCAAATCCGGATGTATCAGGAATGGAGAAGAAAAAAATAGTAAACAGCATTTTTTTATCAGAACTGGATACTACGTTATGCAGAAACAATTTTGCGACCCCAAGATTGTAAAACCCCATACGACTCTTAATTGTAAAATATATTACAAGCAACAAAAATATTACAATGATACTAATTTTATTACACTTTTAATTATAACGATTATCGATCAATCGTGATTATATTTAATTAAAGAAATTAACTATCAAGCCATTGAGATATCAAAGATTGACCGTGTCCACGTATTGATCGCGAGAAAATCCGATCCCCGACGCTGATCCAGCTTCGACTCCTCATTTGTTTTCTATTTCTAGACGGAGACGGCATTGCCCTACGTAGCAACGTAGTGACTTTTCTCCGACGGTATAGGTCGACCAGAGAGGTATAAGGGTAATCCCGTGGGGTGCTCCGGAGGGAGTTTCATATAGAGGGCCGCCGCGGTGCGGCCTCATATATAAGGATTTATCACGACTAAGTCTCCCGTATATTGCTACGTACCGAACCTTCTCTTCGTCCTTTCTCATCCTCCTCCAGAGCGACCTAACTCCTGCTCTTCCTCCCAGCCCTTCAACCGCGTTCATGCACGGGACCTCTTATTCGCTTTCTTTTCTTCGCATATCAGCAGTTTTATATCGTTCGCCGTATTTACTATTTGCATCCAATTAGCCCGATCTGCGAACTTGGAACAGGTTCACCGGTTATTAACAACTCCGCGGAGAAGAGTAACGGCAGAGCTCTGGTTGACCTTCTCGTGAACCTCATCAGGCTCCTTTCGTGCGCGAGTAGATGCGCTGAAGCCTTTCCACGGTCCGTGACGGATGGTAATCCTTCCGGTGCGATTTAATGGCGAAGCACCTACAGTGCCGGTAAGCGAAAATTCGTGCTCGTTTTTCTTCGAGAACCTTGGCCTCATATTACCGTAAAATGAAAATTATTCTCCAATGAAGAAACCGATTTTTCAAATTGAAAATACAAAGACTTAAACATAGTCGTGTATATAAAAATAATTTCAAACTCTGATGATTATCTTTAACACTTATCTCCAAGTATTAACTAATATTCTTTTTTATATAGGAAAAATTACAAAATGTATTAGCTTCTTCTTCTTTTAAATAACACGTGTATTAATTTTTTCAATAATTCTTCAACTTCTTCTACAATTTTACGCGGCAGAAGTTTCGATGACAACGTTTACTTAAAGTCACATTAACTTGTAAAGAAATTGAAGGAACAAAATAAAAGAACCTGTGCAAAAAGAATTGTACAAAATACGCGTACCAATTGTGATCAAAATTTCAAGTTCCAAAGATTCAAATTCCAAATTCAGAAGAAAAATTTGTAACTCACATCCGATTACGAAAACAGAGTTATTTGGGAATGCGCGTAGCGCATTAGGTCATCGCAAACGCAAGCCGATAAAACTCCTTGACAGTCTAGCGTCGTGGTCTCTCATACAGGACATCTCTGAATAGTACGTAATACAACTTCCAAAATGTCTAACCTGTCCCTTTTCTCTCGGTGCCACCCGACGGAATACCTCTTCATCGTTTATTTCGTATCAGATCCTGGATACGATGGTATGACGTCGCTCCCGCTTCCCGGGGGAGAAGAGATCTGTTCCACGTTCTTTTCGAGTCTTCTCGCGGTTCCATCGTCCGTCTCAGAGATATTTCGCGTTTTACATTTCCTGAAGAGGCTCTCCGATTCTTTAACTATAATTTCTTTAACTACGACTATCATCATAGAAAAATAGAATAGTCTCACAATACGTTAGAGAGAATTACACAAGGTGTTAAAAAAAAGTCTCAGTAAAAAAACAAACTTATCGTCACCGAATCGATTTCTTCATAGAAATCAAAAGTTTCTTCGGAAATGAGAAATTATAGATATAATCTAATTAAAATAATAATATAATTTAAGTAGAAAAATCTTCTGGAAGAAAAGTTGATCTCAATCGTTCTCCTTAATTCATTTAGGTACTGGAATAGATTCAACGTGTTCTACATTGTGGAAATTGCACGAAATGAAGCGCAAGGCCTCTACCAACGAAATCGCAAATTCCTCGTTAGTACGGACCATGGATGGCATATCGTCTGCTCGACGATCATCCCTTCTCACTCTGGTGTCGGCCGCCGACGCATTAACCCGCATCGTTGGCATCGTTAGCAACATACCTTATCGTTCTATACGCGTCGAGTCCAATGTTTGGAATGCGTACATGTAAGCAACAATGTTACTTCAAGTACGGCACAAGCTTCTCGTATCATCAAGGAGAAAGGACTTTAAGTCCGTTTTACATTTTTAGAAAATGTTAATAATGAAAATTGCAAAATATCGACGCAAGATTTCACCTGCGACACTTACAGCTAACATTTCAAGCAATTAGAGAAGAAAAATGCATACATAAATCTGATGAAATTTTTTTGCAGACGATGTGATCATTAAGATAAAAGCATAACGCGCACAAACTTCTTCCTCGAAACATTATTATTTTGAAAAAATTGGCGATCAGGCTAAAGGGCATCGAAATACAACCTTGGGTAAGGCGAAATTGCCCTGCGACGGGCGAAACATTTCCGCCTGGGTGTGTAAGGCAGCCTTTAGGCAGAAGCTGGGTTCTATCGCAGTTCGCGAATTCCGTCCTGTCATTTGTAACTGTCGAGCTGCTCATTACAATTCCCCATTCCTCGCCTCCGAGCCACATCCCTCGTTCCCTTCGCAGCCCCTCATCCTGCTATACCCTCTCGAC
The DNA here is from genome assembly GCA_901521435.1 of Crematogaster levior. NCBI lineage: Eukaryota > Metazoa > Arthropoda > Insecta > Hymenoptera > Formicidae > Crematogaster > Crematogaster levior. The sequence continues at coordinate 214,842 of CABEGB010001402.1, read as the reverse complement.
CGTCTCGTTCCTGCAACAGGCACAGGCGGACGATCCCGGCATTTGTGTTCTCACTCTTTCCCTCTGTTTCTTTACGCATCTCTTCCCTTTCGCTCCTCGTGCGCGCGCATACGCGACGCATTTTACCCTCGTACTTACTGAGAAAGAGGCAAGGGTAGTAAAAACATTCATTTTTAAACATCTTTAATTTATCTTTAATAAACATCTTTAATTGTTTTCTTCTCGCCGAGAACTCGATGAGCTCGCTTCCTTCCTTTATGAATATCGAATATTTAATATTTTATCGAGCAGCTTTTGGCGGTCTGATAACGACGAGCTTCAAGCGGGCTGTACCACGTAACGATGAATATTAATTTACGCCGGAAACGAAGCTCGAGCACGAAAAATTTGGTGCTATTAATGATTTAAAACGGCAAATCGTTTTTTAATGCGCGCGATAACTACCGCGCGTATATTTCACGACGCGATATTTTTATTTCGCGAAAATGGCGAACTAAAACTGCAACGAGCGTAAACGTTATTTGCGGAACGCTTCGTCGTTGGAACGCGTGCAAATTAAGCAAATAGTTGAAAATGCGTAGCTCAACGCGAGCCAGCGTAGAACAAATAAATGTATATTGCCGTTGCGGCGAAATTGATGATATATTTGTTTTTAATTTGCATGTAATGCTATTGAATGTTTTGGAGCCGCGCAATTTCGAGGGCACGTGACAGCGAATCGAATGACAATCAAGCCGAAATTACGATGCGCTGTGGTAATCGAGATTATTCGGGGCGCGCTTGCAAACTCTGGTTTTTCATTCAGCGAGAGATGACACTCGAAGCGGTCGCGAAGGCCATTATCCCGGCGCGCATTTATTCGCGCATGTTATTTCGTTGTCATCAGTCTCGTTTTTAACGTAACCGTTCGCGGAAATGCTGCTCGGAACACGGTACTCGTATTTCTCGTAAGAGCGTCTCTTCGTGGCGAAAAATCTTCCCCTTTCTCTTCACCCCGCGCCACCCCTTTTATTCCTCTCTTCCTGAGCTACCAATTTTCTTTATTACATTCCTTATTTCCTATCCACCAGCCTCTGTAACTGTAATACAAATTCCTATTGTGATTTATGTTGATATCAATGGCAACCCCCGGGGTTGTCCCGTCGTCACTCGCCCCCGTCTCGACGGCTACAGGACGCTGCAACACGTCCTACACTCCTCGGGTCCAGATATTATGCTTTATTGAATCAGAGAGAGAGAAGTTGTCACTGTTATTGTTGGCTTCGCGGCATCTCTCCCTTTTTGGTTCTCCTTCTTCCACTAGGTAGATTCCTCGCCATCCCTCCCCCCCTTTCTCTCTCTCTCTCGCTTGCGTTTCACGGTTGCTAACGGTGAGTCGGAGAGGGTGAAACCAGCTATTGCGTTCAGGGTTCCTATGAATTTTATTAATAAAACAACATTGGTGAGATGCGGCACGCTCCTACAAAGCGCAAACTGACAGGCCAGTGCAGCTCTTACATGTATCTCCGCGAAGCGGACGAGCGTGGAGAATTTGTACGTCCCAGGTTTTCCCTTTCTCCCCGTCGCGCCGCTAAGGGAAGTATCAACCGTTGGCTTTTCTAAAGCAGGACGTGCGAAGGTGCCACCGTGCTTCGTGGTGATGGGAGTACCTTTGTATTCGGATTTCAAGAACTCTATTGTTGCACAAGCGCGCGCACTGGGCTCGCTCCATTCGGTGCACCCGATAACGCCTAGAAATTTAAAATGTTTGCGCTTCGCGAAAGGGAAGTTGACAGGTGATTCGTACGGCGAATTAATAAAAACTCGCTTGAGAAATCGCTCGCGATGCTCCATACGTTTATAAAGTGAACTTCTTAAGCTTATCGCTGAAGAACATTGCTCGAGAACGTTACGAGGTAAAAGAATGAAATCGAATTCAGGACACGCGTGCAAGCGTGTAAACAAGAGAGGCATTGCGACAAAATTCATTCAGATGGCTGTTTACGTTTTGCAAGGGTGCGTCTGAAGCTGCGTCATCGCCAGGGTGCGACAGCGGCAACGTTCTCCTGAATGAATCTAAGAACCGATATCCCCCATTAACTACCGATTGAAATGCCGTGCGATGAAAGCGAGAGTGTGTATACGTGTGTACGTAAGAGGAAAGGGGAAGAGAGGGTGCACGCGTGCGTTTACATAGTGTATAACAGTGACTTGCGACATTGGACCGCTATAAACGTGATTAATGGACGCGAGTCGCTTACCATTCTGATACTCTCTCGCTGCAACCGGAATAACAAAGTACTCCTTTACTCACACTCTGCGCTTTCGTCTCTCTTCCTCTATCATTCCCTCCCTATCCCTCTTACGCTCTCTCCCTCTTCTGGTCCGAGATCCCTCTTCTCTCAAATACGAAGCTTATGGCTCGTAAGTCCTCGAAAGACGTTCTTGTCTCGCGGATCTTCCGTGACGTCGCTTTGACAACTAATTTACAAATTCCGTCGTAAGTTACGAGCCATCGTTTTCACTCGACAGATTTGGTACGCAAACAATGATGACGCTCTCCGTCTTGTCGAAATAAACCTTTAAGGTACAGTTGACATATAATGGCAAGAGTCTGTGAGGAATAGAGTTCTTTACAAAGTGTCATCGGCTTTTGTCTTAAAAGACTCAATTTCAATAAATTTGTCATTGATCTTTCAAATTTGTTATTGATCTTTTGATTAAATTTATATTAAATTGCACAATGAATTACTCTTTTTCAACACAGAGATAATCTTTTTAATAATATTAATGAAGGACAAATTTATCTAAAAAATTCGTAATATTTCTAAAGTGATGCTCAGTACATTCCGTATATCTCTATTTCGAAACAAAGGAATAATTAATTAGAGCCGCAATAAGGCAATATCGATCTACAACTGCTTCTCGTGCACGAGTGAGACAAACTACTCTCTCATACGGACAACTCGCGGCTGCGGTGTACGCGCGAGAGTGCTCTCTCACGAGGATGGCGCAAACATTCTCGATTTACACGTTAGCCATTCCATTTGGCTCGAATCGGTTGGAAGCCATTAATATCGGCGAGCGTGAAAGGCACTCCAGTGCTCGGAGCTCGGTTTCTGACTCTGCTGGAAGACAGGCAACCCTTTCCTCCAAATCCGAGGGACCGTGAAAGGGTAAAATTGCGCCCGCTCTTACCGTTCCCATCCTTCCTATCCCGTCGTCGCCTCTCACCTCCTCATCCCTTCGGTTCCCCTCCGTGAAATCAATAAATACATATTTGTTCGGCACGGAGAATCAAACTATCAATGACACTAATACCATTAATCGAGAATTGACACAGCATGTGGGCTAGGCGCGGGGGTGGCCAGGCGAACGGGAGAAACCTCCGAGATTCTACGCCCTCACCTTCTCATTCTCGTGATTTCCGCAGAGTCACGTTACAAATGACCACGCGGCAGCCTTTTATCCTCGTTACCGAAGTGACATAATCATTCGTTCGGGGAGTGCGTGTGGCACGAGACCGACGTCGCACAGTGACGTACTTAACCATATTTAATAATCTGTTCTCGTTGTCTCTATCGGCCACGGCTACGGGATGTAATCATTAACTGAAATTGTAATGCCGAAGGACATTTACAATTGCTCGCACTTATTCCGTGTTGTTTTGTTCTACATTTGCGCAAATTCATGGTGTAATTAAAATTACATTAGAGATTTTATAGTTAAATTACAGTTGAGTTAATTTAAAAATGCTTTTCAAGCATGTTGTAAAAAAATTAATTAATTATTTGCAATTATTTGCTCTGAAGACTAGATAGATGCGGTATCAAGGAGATTGGTTTTGATCCATAATTTGCATGAAAATATCGTTTAATTATCTATCATACAAATCGTAAGCAAGACAAACAGTTTACGTAGTACTAGGCAATTAAAAAATAATCAAAGTCAAATACCTGCTGCGAGTGCATGTTCGTCGGGCCCACGGTAATCCCGGGGGATGCGCGATCCCCGCGGGCTTAGACCGTAATTTATGGTTGTATAAGAATGCGGAAGGGTCCTCGCTGCTGTTTACTATCCTACACAGGATTACGCGTGATATTCGTTCATTAATTCGTGTATCTATTACCTGTCTCTCTTCTTTCATTTTATATCTTCGTTTCGGCTGAATGGAACGAACACAGTAGCAAAACGTTTAAAAAATACGAATATCTGTCATTTAAAAAGTGTGATTTTAGAAATAGTCGTTTACGTTTATTTAAAAACTTAATCGTAAATCGACCAGTAATTTAAAAATAAATTTACAAGTTTTTTTTACTCTTGCTTCTCTATTCTCATTAAGACTATTTAATAATTATTACAACGAATATCTTAATTTTTATAAGGTATAATTTATCGTTTGTAATAAATAATTATAAACATCTTTCATCAAACATCTATATGTTTGATTATTTTATTTTTTATTATAGATGCTAAAACTATCATGTACATACACAGACCTGATGAAAGTGAATGCTAATTTCTATTTATTTAAGAGAGATCGTCCATCGATGACACCAGCTGAAAGACATTCCTCGGATTTTCACGAACACCTGCTACCATGTCGTCGTTTTTCGATCAGAAAAGAGTACGGATAAATGGCTTTGATACATAGAGAAGTATGTACACCAGCTAAAGCCTTCAGAAGGGTACACACTCGCGTTTATCGCGTCTGTGCCATCTGCGTCGATCGCGGTTGCTCCGTACGTTAAAACCCTTCAGCCAGTTTCCAGTTGGCAGCTTCATGCTCGTTCCGGAGGGTTTTAGAGTCGGGAATTCAGTCGGTCGGTCGGTCGGTCGGTCGATCGGTGCCCCACCATTACTCATTCCATGGCAGCAGCGGGTACGCCACCCTAGCGCGTGCAAACAATTTGTTTCGGGGCGGACGATCTCGCGGTCGCGCGAACAAGTCGCTCGGAAATGACGACGAAATCACAAAATTTATCGTTCGAATATGAATGCGCGGACGTTACATGTCCAATTATGTCGAATAACACTTTAATTGCAGTTTAACTTACTTTACTATGGAATATGTAAGATTCGTAAATTTAAGTAGTTATGAAAAATTTAAAGCTTTCAGAAACTGATATTAGAGATTTTTTTACTAATTGTAAGAACTTCCAAACGATATTTGGTTTGGTCAGATACTTACCTTGTTATTTTCTATCACAACAGTTATTTTATTTAGATTTTTATACACATTTTTATAGATTGTTTTATTATTTGCGTTTACGTATATTTTATTATTGTTGTTTGGTTCCTGATTAAATTTATTTGCGATTTTTAAAATAAAGTTGCTTTTAATAGCAAGCCAGACATTTATTTATCATTAATTACACAAATAATAATAACATTAATTTCAATTGCTAATCGACCCGTCTGGCCAGTTATCTTTATGATTTCGATATTAATCGATGAGCTGCACGCCAGCTTGGTTTGTCAGACTTTAAACGCAGGATACACCAACTTTTTCTTAAAATCAATATAGATTTTAATTTTTGGTACCGACGGGTCGATTAAGCAATTGAAATTATTGTTTAAAATGTTCACTGGCGTAGTCAAAGTATGAATCCGTTTAAATAATAACATTATTATCAATAGGAAACGAGATAACATAATATGATTCAATCAAGTTTCTAGTTCATATAATTTTACACCTATTAAGTTTTTGTTCATTTGAATTACTAATTTACATATTATAACATTTCGATTAATACAAATAAATTTATTAGATTTTCGATATTTTGAGTGAAAAAAATAATAATATTAATGTTGGAATCATGCTCTAAACCTTGGGCTCTCGTTTTATCCTCTTTTCTAGGTGATAGCCAGGTATTTCCGCTTTGTGCTGGGCAACCGTGTCGGCCGCATAAATTGATACAGATGCGAGTTAGCTGGAGTTTTTCGCTTCCATCCCAGAGGGAATACCGTGATACCATAGAAACCAACTCGAATGTTGCAAGCCGCGACGGAAATGAGGCTGCCACTTCGTATCGAAAAATATCTCGATCGTCTTGAGTGAGATTTTCTCCGAAAAACAATACCTTAAAAATAAAAAAAAAAGACCTCGATCGTTGACCTCGATCACGACAGCCATTCATTGCTTACTGCAAGAAAGCTTACTGCGCAAATAGGTCGTCGAAGGTAAACCAATAATGATTACATGAACTACTTCGAGCACGTGCTATTAGATATAATTTATGACTAAACGTAAAAAGGAAAACAAGGAAAATAACTTTTTTTAAATTATATTTTCAGTCTTCTCAGTGATGTAATGTTTATTGGAAAATTTGCATGAAGTAATCCTACGGAGTGTTTTAGAAGATTTAAATGCGAACAAAATAATGAAAATAATGATTTCTTATGTCGGTGAACAAAGAATGTAATGATTTCAAAATCGAGAGAATAACTCTTCTACAAGTTTGTGACAAGATTGTTATTACAACAATGATGATTAAATATTGGGATATACATATACAATATACACATATATAGACACATTTTATATATAGATAAATTTTATTGTAAATTCTTTATTTCTAACAATTCTATAATAACAATAATAGTGTGAATAAAAATGAAATGTATACAATTTGATTTACTTGGAGAGAGATCTGAAATTTACACTGAAACTGTCAACAAAGTTATCTTTATTCTATTGATCATACTCGATAATAGCGTTCATAATACTTTTCTTACCCTTCAACAATCCTTACAGCACATCCTTACATGTCACGAATCCTGACAAATCGTTCTATCTGTCTCATGTTGAAAAGGATCGTTAATGATTCTTTAATGATGTGGTGTATTGAAGATTCATCTGTGAATAAGTGAAGAAGTCACGATGCTCTGCGATATCCCATCATGAAATTGATCGTTATTAATTGGTTAAAATCTTGAGAATGATATATGTATATCAGTTTGTATGAATATAAACTGAGATAATAAAGCAAAATGTGACAAAAAAATTTTTTAACAATTTAATCATAATTTTTTTATAAAAATAATTATTCAATATTTACGATTAAAAGCTGAGATCACCTATGCCATTATACATTTTCTATTTTTTGGTAATTGGTATTATCAGGAAACAGACTTTGAAGAAGAGTTGTCTAACACATAAAGGACAAGTTTACGATCTTCTGACGTTCTCGTACTAGAGCTATTCATTAATAGCCCCTCTTCAAGTTAGCCCGGCACAACACTGCAGAATCGTCGCCAAACCTCAGCTCGCTTTATGGCCGTTTAATTGGTCGAGATAGACGACGATATATTATTATGCTAATTTTCAAGGAACCTCGCAACCGCGGAAATCGTTACCGGAAGATTAAAGGCCCTCAGTGACGTTACATCATTAATTACTACATTAAATATAAGCGTTGTGATGTTAATGGTTCAAACTTCTTTGGTTGTTTGTGTTCCATTTATATAGAAATAAAAAAAAGTACTTGCCGATGTAATCAACTGTTCTAATGTTCCTAAATTTCCTCAACAACAAATATTATTTTGCAAAAACATTTGAATTAATAATGCATATATTTGAGCATTTAATTCAATACATATATATTTAAATGCTCTGTGTTGGTTTTTCGAAAAGGAAAAAATTGCATAACCTTTAGGAGTTAAGATAAAATCGTAGAGTTTTAGAACCTTTCGGTAATCCCAAATGGATTTTTTAAATTACGCAACAATCTGACAATGGTAGGTTCAACGATTTAAAAAAATCCATAAAAATAAAAGAATATTTTTTATCTAATCAAACAATATATCATAAAATATAATACTACAATACATAAAGTACACCTTTGTTTCATTATCGTATTTTTCAAAAAAGAAAAAATTTATTTTAAATATACAATATATAATAATATAATCAATAATATAATCATTTGGTGTTATTATAACTGTTATTGTAACTTACTAAGTACATCTGAAACAGGGTGAAGATTCGTCGTTAATTCCTGTGACACTTGAACGTAATGTCGACAATGAATATAAGCAAGAGGATGTTTCAGCGGTTTTGGAGACACATTGAAAATTCGGCGTCCTAAATTTTGCGTACGCTGCATTTTCCGTGGGAAAATTGGCGCGTCCGGCGCCGGCGGGCAAAAAATTACATGAATTTCTAAAAGGGCGAAGGACAGCGGGAATTGTCGAACGCCACCGACTGCCATGGGCACTGTAACGCGATCCTACCGTAATTCACGTTGGTTTTACGCTTTATGCGACACGCAGAACATTGCGCGCGGCCACGCGCGAATTTACGGGGATGGCCAGCGGCATGCTCGGCACCGGGACAAAACCTTTGCAACCGTACTTGATGGACGCATGGCCAGTATTGGATTAAATGCCTCGAAAAAAAGAGAAAAGAAAATAACAACGTACGTCGCGGAGAGAGTAGTACCATCGGTTTTTTTCTCTCCGTTTCGTCAAAGGAGGAAGACTTTCCGGACAAGATTTATGCAGAAAGGGACAAACTGGTCGTCCATTTCTGCTGTTTCCTTCTCTCGCGATGCAATCATGCGCAAAAAGTTATTATAAAAGCGCATTATGACTATTGAATTTTCACGTGGACAAACGCGGAGTTTATGCATTGTTATTATTTAATTAATTGGATACTCTTTGTAATGTAAATTAAATTTTGGTAACATTCCCGTACGCGTATACTTGTACATATCTCGACGTTTTAATTTAATAATAATTTAATAGCATTGCGACTATATATACACCGGCTGAAAATTCGCCGTCATCGTATCAAAGCGCGTTTAATTATTTCCATGTTATCCGGGATTATTTGGCGGTCGATGTGCTTAATCTAAAAGTCCTATAGCCGCATTTTCGAAAACGCATAGCTCCATCCTCTCGATTCCACTGGAACTTGCTGGAGGGGAAAAATCGATATATATAACGTTACGAGTAAGCCAACTTTTAAAGATTCAATGGCCGGGGCTATCTAGCGATACACCTACCTTTTGTACGTACGTTACGCACGGGATCCGCGGTGGCTGGAATCGCGTTTCGGTGAAAAAAGGGTTGAAAGAGTAGCGATAACGGAGGATAGCCGGGAGGAGTGTTCGGTGGACCGCGGAAGAAAAGAGAGACGTGGGAATGAGAAATAGAGGGAGGAGGAAAAGAAATAGGAGAGAAAGAGAGCTTCGTGCATTGTATTACGAGCTTTTTGAGCAAGACTGTGCTCCAGGGCCGATGGTCCTGGTGTCGGTAGAGGTTGTTCCAAGTGAAGGAGCAAGAGAAACAAGGAGAGAATAAGAGAGAGAAAGCAAGAGGATACGTGGTGGACGGTAGGATCAGGAAGAAGGGGTGGGTTAGCACGGGGGTGAATTGGTTGGTCTGGTGGGCGAACGTCTGTCTGTTGGCTGCCAGCGAGCCAGTCAATCATTACGAGCCGCGCAAGCGCTTGCGAGCCACCTTCACTCTTTCCTCCATCTCTCCTCCCGTTCTCTCTTTCTTTCTCTCTTCGGTTATCATACTCTCTCCCTTTCGCCGATTCGTATGTTCACTTTCTTTCTTTTTCTCTCCGGCATTTACTTCTCTCTCGCTTTTCCTATCTGTGTCTCTCCTTTCCTTCCCCGTCTACCTCTCGTTTCCTCTGCTACGCGTTCATCCCCTTCATTTCCCTCAGTACCAAGTTCACCCCGTTGTTCCATGCTACAAGCACGCTACAACGCTGCCTGCCGCCGCCCATCCTGCATATTTAAGCGAGCTGTCTTGCTATGCAGTCGTTACCGCCCGCACCATCTAGACCGACCGCTCGACGACCGTTCTCCACCATCGTCGACCTCCGTTTCTCTCTCTTCTCTCTCTTTCTCCTTCTTTCAACATTTTCACTGCTATCTTTCTCTTTCGTGGTTAGCACCACTATTCCTATCGTTTCCACGCCTGCAAATCTCTCTTTGTTTTCTGTGCAGTATAACGCGATAAAGAATTTCTCAGGAGGATATATCCATGTCTTTGAGCGTTTTTTTCGCATCGCCTGATTCTGGAAAGTATCATCATATAAAGATCATCTAATATTTCCTCAAAATATTTCCAGTCTTTGATAATTAAATATTTATGAAAGAATGTGTGTTGTTAATTGACACTTAAATAATATTTTTCTTGTAGAAAATATATGTATTATAATATACATTTCACAAAGCCAATATCTATATAATTATAAAATAATTATTTTTTATTAATAACAACGATAATACATAAATTGAACTATTTTATTTTCTCTTTAAATTTTATTTCATTTTTAACAATTTCTTAGAGTTATTAACTTAAAATAAAGACTAAATTTCGAGTTAAACCTAAAATTTCCGAGGGGGGGATTTCCCTCGATTAAACATTTACACCTCCATTCTATGAAATAAAAGTCGTAAATAATTGACTTCAAAGATTTTTATTACCAGAAATTACAATTTGGACATTGATACTGAAAATTATCAATGTTGGAAACAGCTGGCGGCCGCTCGTCCTGAGGCGCCTCCAAGAATAAGGGTAGCGTCCTCAGGAGTTACGAAAGTCACGAGAGCGCGTGCGCGCCTGGGACAAATATTGAGAACTGAGTCGGTCGCGGGTGGTTGGCGGCGGTGGATAGCCGAGGGGGTGGCGACGAAGGGTAGCGATAGCGGAGAGCGTAGTAGCGAGTAGCAGAGGCAGTAGTGGTGGAAGCAACCCCGGGGTTGCGTTCCGCCGGCGGGGGTGGAAGTCGCGCGAAACTGAGGGTTGCCCGCGCCGCTCGCTCGTACTCGCTTGCACTCGCTCGCACTCGCACCCCCGGCTGGCCGGGGGTGTTGCCATGGATACGGCGCTCGCGCCTTGACATTGACAAATGGCTGGCCGAGGGTGAGCCGAACACAGCGCTGCTTTTACATATGCAGGGACACCCATTTGTCCGTACGTGGGCGCGAGGGAAAGAGAGAGGACGGTGACGGCGGTGGCGGTGGTGGCAGAGGAAGCCAAGTGAGAGGGAGAGATCGGCGACCGGCGACGACCGTCAGCAGCCAGCCGCTTGCTACCACTTCGCCATCCGCTTTTGGGCTACTGTGCTACTCTGACAGAATCATGCCACAGCACGAGCTGTTTATTAGGAAATAGATTCGCGTGGCCTGTTTATGCATTGCTGATGAACAGCAATTTCAATGTCGCTATCGATTACTTTTGCCAGAAGAAAGCGATTTTCCCATGTCGCTCCTCATGAGATACAATTGTGGGATAAGTTAAAATTATGTTAAATGTAACTCTCATGTGATATTTTAACGAAATTATTACATGTTGATTCTCTTCTATTGATATAATTTTGTATTTTGAAATTTTGTGTTTTATTTTAATTAATTTATTGTTTTTTAACGTGACTTTTTTTAAATGTTCTGAACATTCACAATTTTATCGTTACATAAATTTTATATGTGATAAAATCGATAAAAAAAGTAATTAATAAATGACAAACTCGAGTTAAGCCGTCAAGTACAAGGGATCGATCAAAGCACATCGAATTATGAGAGAGTCATGTGTGCAATAAAGCGATTTACATCATCATCGTAACTTTTAATATTCATATACGCGATTTACGAGTACATTGAGTGGCAAACTATGACTTTGATCATTGCCAATCAATGATTGTCAGTACGAGCTTTTCGTTAACATGTTGCAGCTGCACGAAGCACACCGCATTCGACCTGTCTATCCACTGAACTGCGACCTATTTATGCATCGTTGACACTTGATATGTGCAAACGCTTAATCGCCAATTACTTTAGCGATGTACTATCACGACTGATTTAATTGTAACACGCACAGAGTAATTCCATGATCAAAACAATTCATCCCTTTAAGTTATACTTGTATTTTTTAATTTTTCTTTAAAAAATAAGTCAATGAAGTAAGCTACAATTATTAGACTAAGATCTCCGGAAAGACGTTTGCAACCTTATCACATATACATGTAATAATAACAATAATAATAACAATAAAAAATTTATAACATTTGTTTTTACGTTTTTTCAAGTATTATTTATATATATAATAAGAATAATAATACATAAAAAATTTTAATCATACTTGAAAGAAAAAAATAACAAAAAAGTTTTATATTACATTTAAAAAAAACTGAAAGTTAAAAGCATTGAACACCAAGGCTTGATATTCATTCCCGATGGTGTCAATTTTCCGATCGGAATTGTGCGCGTTAAGCGAGGATCGAGATAGTCTGGTGTCGTAATCGTGTCCCGAGAGAGAGCAAACGATACTAGCCCTCGTCCTGGCAGTGCTCCGTAATAACAACCCCCTGGCTCCGTGAGACATAAACGGGCGCCTATCGCGCATTACTACCCCGAAGTAGCCACTCCCTTCTAGCAGGCCAAGCTCAGCTCTAATATCTCATTACCGCGCCACCAGTCAGCCGTGCCGTCCTGCCATTACGAGATTGTTTGCTCGCGGGGCCTTCCCGCGCCTAATATATTACCGGCTTCCTAACGCGCACCACCGCGTTAGACGACGACCGAGTTAGTTCGACGAACTTTCTAACGGCTTCACGGATCGCCTGGTTCGACGGTTGATTAAAGCCACCAGCACGATCTCCAGCTAGCGCAGAAATTGCTTCCGTTTCGCGAATGCGAGCAACCGAATTCACTCGCGAAACTTTCTTCCGATCGAACTAGCTCCTTTTAGCTCCGAACGTCCTAAGGCGAAACATGAAGATAATTTAAATTTAATTCCAGCAAGTATATAAATAACTTAATCAATCATAAAGCGCGAGAGATAAATAGAATTAATTTCCACAAAATTGATAGTTGCTTCCATATTACTGTCGATCGTTTCATACAAAACGGGTGTTTTAAAATATATTTTTAAATAAAGCTATATCCTTTATGAATAAAATTAAATTAAATCATAAACAAAATATAGATTAATTACATTAAACTTGATGTCAAAGAACAGCTTAAAGATTGTCAGTGTCTATTTTAAAGAGCAAATTATGAAAGGCGAGCTAAATAGAAAGATCGGAGAAGACGATTGTTCTGTGATGAGACAACGGCAGAAAATTTCAACTGCCACGCGTTCCTCGACATTACGACTTGTCTCGTTAGTTTCTTGCACCGCCAATGTCGGCTAAACTGCCGACTCGGCGCTTTTATTGGATGACGCCTGGCAGGAAGCATCGATGGCAGCAAAAATAATTGGTACCTTCCCCGATTCTCGACGCTGCCGCGTAACAAGGTCCATTTCCATGGAATAACCATCAGCGGTAATTGGCACCTACAGCAACACCGCGATGCTCTCTGGTCCTCCATCCGCCCTATCATATTTCAGAACAGGCAGTATGCCAGACAGAGACGCGGGGAGGAAACTCGGTCCAGGGGATGCGTGCAAATCGCAAATGTGTTTTATACAGCAACGGCACCCTTTCGCTTTTCAGTCGTACTCGGAGAAATGGCTCCGGGGGCGGCGGTGGTGGATAACAAAGCGGAGCCATCGACAGCTTGCTAACAACCCTCCCAATTCTCCCGCTCCAAGATCTCCGAGCTCTAAAACGTCGGTCATACGACGAGTGGTCCGCCGATGTCGCCTGTTTCAAAGATCTTGACAAGATTTTACATCGCAGATTACCTTTCTATTAAGCGACGATGAAGTATTCCCTCACTGTCATGTGATTCCTCAAAGAGATCTGTTACGTAGTCTTTTAATTTAATTAATATTATCTGTTATTCTGACAGTCCTGATTTTTAGCCACGCTATTTTCTGGCAAAAGAAATAGAATTAAAAAATAGAAAATATTGACGGATCGATTTGAAGAAGAAATTTTAAGCATTGGAAATTTTTAATACTTACTTTACCGTGGCCAAACATTCGACAAAGTGCAAGACGCGCGCGCTCAAATAAAATAATAAGAAACTTTTAGATATCATGTAATTCTCCGTTTATGTTCTTTACGCTACGAAAGTCGGAACGTCGAAAGTGTGACGAAAAGATTTTATTTACAAGTTAAACCAAATGATTCGTGTTGAAAAGTAATACATTACTGGGACAAGGAACCTTATATTTCTTTTGAATTTCAAGTGAGACTGTGAATCAATACTCAGAAACGACGTTGCGACTTCCCACGTCGCATTTTCTCACGGGTGTGCGTAATAAAGTGTAATACAAGTGTACACAAGATGTAGCATTTAATGCTCACGTTTCAAAAAACACTATACAATGGACACTCTCTAACATAGACCACCTTTGACATCGTTCTTCCTTTCGTCATCGTGTGTTCGATCCGTGAATGTAATAAAATCGAATCGATCAAGTTCAAGTACACAAATGATCGAATGTGTGATCTTTTTCATCTCTCTCTTCCTCTGCATATATCTGGTATTTGTCGTATGTGTGTATCTATGATTGTGTGTGTGTGTTTGTGTTTATGTAAATATGCACGTCTCGGTATGTGATGGTTCGAGAGGCTTGTGCCCTTTAATACAATTACATGTATGCACGTAGTCCCATAATACTTAATACTTTACATCAACGTGCGGTATCCCAATGTTCGATCGTCCGTTTAACTTCTGACCAGCGTCTTGCGGATCTCCACGTTTCGTTCTTCACGTTTCCTCTTATCGTTTCGTATACGCGAGAGTGTACAATCCGAGCAACGGGCACATCTCCTCCGCTCGCGATAAGCACGTAGAAAGGATTTTCGACTGCCATACATAACTACACCGCAATCACATTTTTCTCACCCTCTCCCTCGCGCACACGTTCCTCTCATTCATTCTCTTCTTCTTTTCTTCTTTTCCCCTTTCATTCATCTCTTTCTCTCTCTCACTCTTTATTCTCATACTCCTTTTGCTATCACAATCGCGTAAGTTAATATCGAAGAGCGATACGATTTACAAAGCAGAACACAATTCATATATTTCATTCTTTTTACTTTAATTTATTTGCAGTTTCTTCGTTCTCTTATTTAAGGGCATCAATAGGTCGTCAATACGCAAACAGTTGCAAAAATCTGATTCCATACCGATATAATAAAATTTTAGCTTATTTATACACATCGTGTCTTCATTGTATGCGTCACTATTGTATCAGACCCCGATCATTATCATGATCTATTCGCATCGCTTTTACGATCGTAATAATGATTACCATGATTTTTTACGACAGTTCGAGTGGTCATCATCATTATTACAATCATCATCGCAACAGTCGATGTCGTAGCAGTTATCCATCGTCCGTATTATACAATAGTTATACACTGTTTCATCTCTGGCTTGCTACTGTTCACGCATGCATTTCAACATTTACATTCGACATATACACATACACACAGGCACATACAGCACGCACATGCATGCACGCATTTATTCGTCGTCCTCTCTCATTATTCTCGTCGCTCGTGTCGCCGCTCATAAAATCTTTTGTTACAATTTACCCTCTAACATGATTATTATTTAGATAGACCTTACTGTTACTTCGTATACATTTTTAAGGCGATGATTCAATCGAGTGAACTCATTTATAAAACGAACAGCCAATATGACGTCCGCTTGCTCCGTTCTTCGCTCGAATTGTGCCGATATCCGCGCGCGTTCTCGATCGTGCGATCTTCTTTATCGTATATATCGTCTGCTTCTACAATTAATTCTGTTTTTTTTTTCGAGTTTTTCCGCGCATTTCATGTCATATCAAACTACATTTTAATTGAATTGATATTCCGATAGATTGCTGAACATTTCGTGAATCTATGTGTTTACATATCTGCAGACTGAGTTTGCTGTTATATTGACACATTGTGTGACACTAATGATTATCAGAAAAAAATATAATTCTAAACATTACAAAGATTTAATTTTGTATACTTTAAATTATTTTTGTATGTAGATATTTTTACTATCATTTTGTCACTCTTCGTCGGAGAAATTAATTGCTCATATACGATCGCATGCATAATTCAACGTATACCGTCGTGCATAGCCAAAGGCAGGTCTCAACAAAATTAAACAATATATCGTTCAACAAATATAATTTGTAAGAATATGCCGTTACCTTTGGCACTACGCGCGACGGAGGAAACGTCGGTCGTCACCGATCAGTAGTTCTTGTGATTGTCTCGTTCTCAATAACTATTATATATTTATAGCTTTATCATTAAATAGTAAATAATATTAATTTTAATCTTGAGAAGATTGCGCGCGCCGAAATTACACGCGCTATCCTAGAATCGACCCTTGCACATGTGAGAATTGTTGAAGTAAAGTGATAAAAGTGATTAAAATTGATAAATAAAAAATATATAAATAATCAAATTAATATTAAGAGCGGTATTCAAATCTTACATTCAAAATCGTAATAAATATCATCTCGAGACGCTGTACACGATCTCGAATGTAAGATCGATCCACCGGTCTAAGAGATCTTCATCGATCTTCAAAGTCTTGCGCGTGTCAATCTCGGCGACGTAATCACGCGCAAAACGTATACAATTTTTGTTTGTTTTATCGTATACTGTTTTCATCCGTCGCGATGATCGCGATTAATTTCGCCGACGAAGAAGTTCGCGCAAAGAACTCAGGAATCCTTCTTTATTCCTTTCTCCCCTTTGCGAGGAAGAGAACGATCGACGATCGTACGATCGATTGGCGCGCATCTCACGTAGAGGAGCCGTGCATGTGCGTTAGCGCGACGCACGCACACGATGTAACTTACAAATTTGAGTAATTCTTCCGATTTAATCAGGACAATAACTATACTGACTTTTCTCGCACCTGAGTCTTTCGGTATACGTGGGTTATCTTTTTTTTTTAGTTTAGTATACTAGAACGCCGATCGCACGAGGCACAACGTGCAACGCTGACGTGCTTTCCTCTTTACCAGAAAGAATTGGATGGTTCGTACAATATCTCGAGATCGTTCTCGCGTTTCTTGCGCAGAATACCATTCCATCGGAATTATTCCTGAATAAATTTCGAGTGGGATATGTTGTGAGGAACACCGATGCGTTGCCGACGCGTCGCTCGGCTCCCGGCAGGAGCAATTGTGTTATATTAAAACTTTTATACAAGATTTGCGTGTATGCGAGTGTATTGAAAATATTGATAAAATTTTTGTCTTACGCTCTTTTTCTCCTTCTCCTCGCTCCCTCTTCCTTTACCCGTTGTTCTCTCATTTTGCTCGTGTTCCGTCGATCAGAGAGAATGGTACCGATGATCCATCCTTCCGAACGAACCGTCGTGTCTCGATCGTCGAGAGATCAACGAGACACGCGTCCTCGCGTGACGCATGTGACGTTAACGAGGGGCGTTTTTATTATTTCGTACCCTTATTCGTCACGAATTCGCTCTCACGTATAATCGACGTTTTAATTTCATTAAAATTTTTTTCCTTTTAATAAATATGCTTTGTCTGGCGTTATAACGGTCTCTCAGAAATTCATTCCTTTTCTTCAAAAAACACTCTTTCCCCTCGCTCCTGTTCCCTCATTCGCATGTCCGTTTCTCTCTTTTTTTCTTACTTTCTATCATCGTTAACGTATTTACGTATATCAGGGACGCGCGTGCGATAAGATTGTATAGAAATATAAAGATTCCTCCAATATAAATCGTAATGGGGGAATGAGGGACAAGCGATTGGAAGAGATAAATATGGATTAAAAATTGATTACATTCTATTTCTTCCTTCGTTCGATCGCGCATTCGAAACTAATGTGCTATCGGGCAAAAACGATAATGATAATATTAACAAAAGTGCATGACGAATTGTACGGAGTAATAATAACGAAATATAAATATAAAACAAAAATGTCAGAATGTTCGACAACAAAAATGAGCACATGGGGGGAAAAAAAGTGCGACAAAGCAAAAAGAATTTTTACTCGAATTCGCAAATAGTGAACAATAATTACGGATGAATGTAGCTGCACGAAGAAACATACGGGAAAAGCAGATATCGCCAAGATATAACTAGACTGTTTATGTCGATGAAGAAAAAATAAGGAAAGGACTTTCTTAATGTGAATTCGATGCTAATTGCTTTCAAGAAAAGAGCTCGCGAGCACTGACGTAATTACAGAAGCGCGCTCATGTATACGAGCACCTCGATGATCACTTCCACTTGTTTTCGCACGAATAATGGATCGGTTTGATGAAATTTTCATTGGCGCCACACCAATCGACCGATAAATATGCGATATATAGAAAACATTAAGTTGTATCATTTCAAATTGTCATTGATTGCTCCTTCACAGGAAAAAAGTGTTGAATAAAAAAAATTTGTTGATTCAACTACATGCAGCGGTGAATGTCTACAAACATATTTATTATAATATAATAACATTATAATATAATAATATTATGTTTTGATAAATGACGTATGTTTAACTTAAAAAAATATACATTTCAATCAAGGAAATATCTAAACATATTAGTCATGTACAAGTATAACATATCAACAACTCTTTTTCTCAGAGTTCAAGTAAACATTCACATTCAGGGGAATTCAAGAAAACCTTTATTAAATATATTCGACATATTGATCGTATTTTTCACAAGTCTTTTCGAAAATTTTGATAAACTATTATGTAAACAAATTTTAATAACTCAAGTTCAAGGTTTTCGTGATCATCGAAGTATTGTTGAGCACAAAGTTGTACGGAAACAGCGATGTCGAACGGAGAGGGAAAGAAATAATAAATATTAATGTCAATTTGACACTGCAAGCTAAATACAAATACATATATTTCGGAACCGTAACAGAACATTGCATAACGTTATTAGTATAATAGGATACATAATAGGTATGCAAAGTTCCTTTACAATATCGGTCATTTACTTTCCCCGTCCTTCTTTCCTTGTCTCTCGTGTACTCACCTTCTTCGAAATCTGGATTTTCACGTGATCGCAAAGTTTCGAAAATGAAAGGAGAAAATAACGACGAAAACAAATTGGTCTTCTCGATCTCTTGTGAATCTTGTTTTCTCACTCTCCCTTTTTCGTAGCAAGAAAAATCAAGATAAGTCAACGCGTGCTCGCAGAAGGATTCTCCCAATCGAATTTCGCCCACTCCCTCATCTTATTTTCACAATTGAATTAACTACTTATACAGAATATATTATAATAAAAGTTGCAATCACGCGCGCACGTGCGCGTGTACTTCCGTTTAATTATTCTTATGATCGTGGGAAAGTATGTGTACAAGTATACGGTGTGTCTGTACATATGCTTGTGTTTCTTTTCACAAAGCTGAGAGAAGTATGTATAAATGTATGTGTCGTGTACGCGCGCGCGAGCGCGCGCGCGCGCGTGTGTGTGTGTCACGCTGGAGCGGGGGTTGGATTGGGTTGGGATTTTAGAGGGTAGAATTCTCAGAGGGATATTGTGCTGCGTCATCGAATGCACGACAAAGAACGCCAATCTTTTCTCTCACTTTCACTCTCACTCGCTCACTCACTCACTCACTCACTCACTCACTCGCTCGCTCTCTCTTTCTCTCCCTCTCTTCCTGCCTTTCTTCTTCATTGATATCTCTGTTTTTATTTATATCTAAAATCCCTCAGTACGTTTATTCGTGTATTTTCTCACTCTCCGCTTTTCTCCCACTCTTTTCTCTCGATTTGCGTGTAAATTTTCTTGTCTAGTACGCGTCGATAATATACGATAATCTTCCCAGTCCAACTACAACGCTCGACTTATATTACAACCGGGGCCACACATTCTTTTTTTACTCTCCATTGTGTGTGTGTGTGTGTGTGTGTGTGTGTGTGTGTGTGTGTGTGTGATGACATGTGTGTGTTTATGTGTGCGTGTGTGTGTATAGCGTATATGTATATACTGCTTTCGGATCTTGAGGATATATGCATGGACATATACATATATCACTATATTATATATACATAAATTTTATTACATCTCTAAAAACACATAAAATCAATATAAAAATCATATATAAAATCATATATATAAATCATATCATATTATTAATAGATATAATATTTTTCTTTACTAGTAAGTAAATCCATTTATAATTAATAACCGTACAAATCTTTAATGGTTCCTATATTGGCGTACATATATATACAGAATATATATATATGCAATTGAATGGTCGACGCTCGAGTCCGGCACACGCGTCGATGTCATTCGACCTAATTCTCCTTTGTATTTGCGTCCGTTTGCTTTTATATACCCTTTAAACATCTCCCATCTAATAATTTTCTTTCTCTTTTCATCCCTTTGTGGTCTTGCTATTTATATATTTTATTTATTTTGTGTATATATATATATATATATATATATATGTATATATATGACACATACACACACACACACATTGACACGTATATATATATATATATATATATATATATATATATATATATATATATATATATATATATATACTGCCACTTCGTTTTTTTTTCGTACGTCACTCTCTTTCTTGTACCCTCTCTTGCGTCGTCTGTGCACTTGAACATATTCTATATTCCGTGCGAGCACCGGGTGTATTTGCCTTTCCTTTTTTTAATGTACATGCCCGCTAAATTTCCTATATATCACTTATATTTTATTAATATATCTCGATCGCGACCGTATTAAAATTTAACATTTAAATTCTTCAATCACTACAATATTACACCTCAATATTTGTACAAAGAACAATCACATGAATTTCTTCGCGACCGCCGTCACTCTCGAGACCAAGCCGCGGCTTCATTCCCGTCGTGTCCATCCTTCCTCGCTTCCGCAGCCACTTCGCACCGTCTCGTATCCGTCCTTCTTCCTTGACAATTTTACAATCTTCTTCTCGTCGGCCTCTCGCAGCATTTCATCTGTTTTGTCCTTTCTGTTTGAGACGGAAACTTCGTTCCTTCATCCTTTTCTTTTCCTCGTGTTCTTTTCTTTTTCCCAAGCACCCAAGTGTCACGGATTTCGACGTGCGACGTAGTAAGAAATCATCAGGAATACCACGGTGATCGTCCTGGTCACCGATCATCGATGTCCTCCGATTCTGATCTACGCCAACTGGAGTACGATAGGTCCGTCACGCTTTTCGTATCGCTAGAACCGTCGTTTCGCCATCCATTTCATTTTGCAAATACTCCTGAAACATCCGAGGTTGGCAATCCTCAGTCTAATGCAAACATATTATTTCAATATTAAAACTAAAAAAAAATACATAAAAATTTCTATAATTAATAATCTATTTTATTTATAATCTTATCAATTTTTTTCTTATTAAAAAATCTCTCTTTCTCTAGTCTCTCAAATAAATATAATATATAAACTATTACTTGTATATACATGATACCAGAAATTATGAACAGAAAAATATTTATAACATGCGAAACATACATTTAATCGACATGAGATAAACAAATCACGGTAATGTCTATTAAAGGATAAAAATCTCCCAAATACTCTAACAACACCAATAAATAAGTTAAAAAAAAAGCCAAGTCCCTCCAAAGAAAAAACAAGGGATAAGCCCCTCCCACAAAAATTTCTATTGCAACAAAATTAATTTAGAAGCTTTGACCCAGGATTGTATATAATGAGATGAAACAAACATACAGGCTAATTCATAAAAAAACGACACATTGTAAAGATGCATTATAATCCAATGTGGATTATCATTCAAAGCTAATCGGAATATCAGTATACACAAACCTTTATAAGTGATGTCCGTAGTATTCTGGGTAATGATACTGATTGTGAAAGGTAGGATCGCCGGGCGGTCGGTGCATCATGCTGGCCTGTCCGTCCATCATGTAGCCCATCGTCGCATCCGGACTGTATGCCCCGCTTGGTCCTGCGGACAATGGTGGAAACACTACACATTACTACGGTTAGATCTCTGTTCCGTAATTGGCAGACGGGTACTGGACAAGCTCGCCGTGACCCATTCCAAAGTTCTCGAGAAACTCGAGACCTTGATGCCCACTCGATACTCAGTCTCCTCATCTCAAAGAGGTGGGATGAGGGTGATCGAGAGGAACACGTATCGGGGAGCACGGCGAGCTATGTGATGCGACTCACCAAAGTCACGATCTCATATCTCTAATAATTTCAAAAACTTAATATTGTAAGCTCAGAATATTCTCAGCAAATTCTGTTAACTTATATCTTTCGCCTGCATATTGAAAAAAGGAAAAGGAACAAATCAGTTTCTTCTGAATTTTTTGAGAAAAAAGTGTTAACAATTTAAAAATATTAAGCAATAAGAAAATCTTTGTAACATAAAACATACAAAACTTGGTAATAATATTATTTATAATTTAATAACATTCATAATTTAATCGTGACATTGATGACATCAATTTGTATGTGTGTGTGTATGTGTGTGTGTGTGTGTGCCTTTTTATTAATATTTCGAATTATTATAATTAAAAGGTTTTTTCATTCTCGCAGTTACAATAATTTTCTTTTTATAATCGGTAACATCAACAATGCATAATCGCTAGCAATAGTCAGTGTGAACAAAATACTGCGGTTTTCATGATTGCTAATGAGCGAGAAAAGACTGATTCGATTGCGCGCAAATAACCGATCGTCATTAATTTCAGGAAAATATCAAGTGCAGCTGAGAATTCAATCTCAGCTCAAGCATTTCGATGCAATGTGACGACAGCTCTCCTCTGTCCTAAGCGGTAATGGAGCCTCGGAATCCATGGGAGACTCCCCTAGTTTTAATGTCGGTATCTTAATGTATATTGCCACAATAAATCAAGAGCACTGATTGCGTCCTACCCTCTACGCCAGTAAACGCTCAACCGAAGCTGATGATACAAGCGAGATGAGGACAGAGAGAATAAGACGGATAAACGAGTGTCGCTGAGATCCGAAACATTCAGGGATCGACTGCCATTGTGAAATACTTCACTAAGCTTTTCATATGCTAAAATTTCCCTCCCTCAACCTACATCCCTCGATATTATATACAGTTTGTCACTATGGAGTTCCATGCATTAACTGTGTACCTTACGATATGTCGCAGGTATGTGGAAACGAAAGACGACTGTAATAGTTCGTTCTAGGATCTAGCAAATCATCGTAAGGCACGCCGATTAGTCATTTCTAATCATACACAACATATAGCCAAGATACATTTGATCAACATGAAATATATCTCAAGTATAATTTTTTATTAACATTAAATATACCTTGGGTACACAGTTGGGAAATTTGTTTTCTTGTTAAATTATATGCCGGTTAAAAGTTTTGTGCAAAATATTTACCACATTTATATATTAATTTAACATACTGCTGTTACGTTAATTGAACTTAAGTGTTAAATTATTAAAACAAGTGGAAAAAAGTCTCGATTTTACACAAAATTGATTTCAAATTACTTTGCATTTATTTTGTGTTAAAATATTAATTAGTATCGGTGTCACCGTAATTTAACATATCCATATCATATTAAATTAACACAAAAATTTGTGTGGATCATTTGGGACATGTGATATCTGTTCAATTTAACACAAATTTTTCAACTATGTGTATATTTAATGTTGATAAGAAATTGCTTTCCATGTGTTATTGCGCAAGACGGAATTACGAGCTTTGCTAGTTAAGCCATTGGTTCCGGAAGGTCGAGGAAAAGAACTCCAATTAAGACTCGTACTCATTGAGACTATTCTCACAGATACACGAGGCCAATCGGCGAGAGACGGTCTGGTATATCGCGGTTTCCCACGGTTCGCTGGATTTTCCATCAGCGATTTGTCAAAAAGCAGGAAGCCCACTTCCTCCCTTCCTCCCTCGCTCGCCATACCCTGTCGCTTTTTTCTTCATCTTCTCGTCTTGCCGACGAGTTCTTCTGCCTCGCGAAATACGTCGCCACCGTTTCAAACGAACTCTCCGCGCTTTACTTTGCTAGCGACCAAATCGTAAATCACAATTATTGCGAGCGTCCCCCTTGGTTCGAGCTCTGTCTCTTTCTTCGGTTTCCTCAGTGTTTTTCAACTGTGGGCAACGCTCTCCGATATAGCCGCTCCCCATTCCTCCTTGCTTCTTCGGCAAATGCAATCGCTATAGATCCAACAACATCGGTCACTCAGGATGACATGAATGTTTACGATTCAAAGCTGCTCCAAAAACACGGAAGTGTATTAATATAATAAGGATTATGCACACTATTTATCAAAATATTGCTCAATATTTTACAAAAATTACAATATATTTTGTTAATTGAAAAAATATAGTTATTTCTCTTTAAATCGAAATTTAAATTTTATAATCATCTTAAATTGTATACTCCTCTCAAAGATTATGTAAGAAGAAACAAAGTAATTGAACAGCTTTTATATAAATCAAACGACAATACTGACAAATTTCTAATTCACAGTAAAAAGATTGAATTATGTTCTCGGTGAAAAAATTGCGGGCAAGAGATTATTCGAGAGAAATATCGTCTAATATCTCGCTCGCTCTACTGACCTTCCGATGTACAATTCATGTAAAGCTTGCCGATTGACTTTCCATTTCTCAAGGAAGAAAAGTCAAAAGGTTATTACCGATTTCGCAACGACAGTGAGATCTAGACTCCCGAGCGGTGAAAATGTCTTGTACGGGATGCCGTGTGGAATGTAGTCTCACATTATAGCCACTACGATATTCCGCTAACGAGAGATGCGCGTTTGTAGTGTGATTAAACCGCGCTATAACACAGCGGGGCGTCGTGGGATAGCTAAGACGAGCCACAATATAGGAAATTAAGGAATCACTCTTCTCTTTGCAACGATGCAATGTCGACGGGAAAGGCTACGAAGACCCGATCAAGCAAAGATTGAGAAGAGAACGGGGAGGGTTAACGCGATGATGTGCCCGCGAGGATTCTTCTCGCAAAGCCATCCCTCTCTATGCTCGCAAATTACAAGGTGTTAAGACTCGTGGCGATGCACAGCAAAGTGTTTTCGAGCAAAATGCGATTAGATTCGATTAGATCAATTCGTACGCGATAGGTTCTTAGCAACGTAAACAAATTATGATATATTAATATCTATACATGTAAAATTATTAAATCTTGTTGTTGAAAATAAAATTATGTAGACTTAATTTCGTTTAAACAATTTAAATATAGTTTTTAAATGAAGTAAGCAATAAATCGTTGTATGTGTATTGTATGTGAGCGTACAATGTTTGGCCGTACAATATTTAAATATTAAAAATTAATGTGAATAAAAATTCCATGATCGACTGATAAAGTCTCATTTACCGTAATAAAAGAAATCTACGTCGGATTTATCTCGAGATAAAATCGGAATCTATAAAAACGTCCCGGGAATTTCCTGTGAATAAATCATGAGTCGCATTGCGGAGGATCAAAGATGAAGATCGCGTCCAGTCGGATCCACTACATGAAACCTTTGAGCTATCGCCTCGTTACGCTTTAATTAACAAAGGCGAATTATCGCCGGCTATTATCACCGTCTTAATGGTCGTTCTTACTGGCGTCAGGAATCCTCACGCGGCTCTTCAGAGTCATCCAGGGAATTCGTTGATTTTCCGTCGGAGGCCGGACACCGCAGGATGAGGAACGTTATTTCTGTCCCAGGACTAAGCCAAAGTAGAGGGTCAATTCGATGAGGTTAGAGCCCACAGTGCAACGAGACCGCACGACGATAGGAAAAACGCCGCATGGCGTAATGCAATAAAGTTCCCCGGTCGAGGTCGGTTCGCCGCTTGTATTTCGGTATCGTGTAAATCCACAAAGCTACCCACTAGCCCTTGGCATCTGTCCCTGCCTGTCGTCACACGAAATCCGTTACCCAGGAAGCCAGTATACTTCCAGTTCTATCCTGTGACTGTAATTTACTTAGGCGAATTCACTGCGGGATGGTAGGAAATGAAGTAAGTGTGTGTGTGTGTGTGTGTGTGTATGTGTGTTAATCGTTACTCGGCTAAATCGCTAGAAAAATGTTCCGTTCGCTGTGAGAACGGATCTTACAGCTTCGGTAATGGTTGGATGTAAAATGAAAATGCATTTGATTATGTTTTGTTTCGTTCTCGTAAGGTTTATGGCCGTAAAATTTAATTACAAGATTACGAGATTATAAAGATATATTATAGAAAAA
Source organism: Crematogaster levior (assembly GCA_901521435.1). Lineage (NCBI taxonomy): Eukaryota > Metazoa > Arthropoda > Insecta > Hymenoptera > Formicidae > Crematogaster > Crematogaster levior. The sequence goes on along the minus strand of CABEGB010001402.1, from coordinate 188,771 downwards.
AATGCTCTCTGAGAGAGATATGAAGTAATAGTATTTTTTAATTAACTACGAAACAAAATTAATCGAATTCTGTGGTAATCAAACGAAACGATAGTTCGAATATTTCCTTAGACTCATTAAAGACACTATCTTTGTAACTGAATAAAATTTATTATCGACTCATTAACTTGCTGCCGTGGCGACTGATGGCAAAAGGGCCTGGAATTGCCTCAAGGTGGATCTAATTAAACTTTCGCGACAGACTCGTTCAAAGTGGTGGAATGTCGAAGTTCGGTCACGAAACGGAACTGCTTCCTTCAAAATAGGAGAAGAAAATAAGTTAGGAACTTAAGGATGAACTACTTCACAAAAAGATATGTTTTCACGGTCTCCCAGCATCGTCGAACTGAAATTTATATTAAAGCGTGAAAAGTTTCTGAGACTTTCTAAGGTTATTTAAGTGTGGTGCGAATATTATATACCATAGTTTGAATTTCATCTAATATAGTCAATGAAAAAATATAATAAAATTTACATAAAAGTTATGTTGTATTTATATTTAGCGGTGAAGAAATTAAGAAAATAATTCGCGCAAAAATTTACAAATTACAAAACTAGCTCCTCTTCGACCGTGGAACACGGGAACAACATTAGTAGTAATTCATGGTTGCGGCCTGGCTGGATGCCTGGCCCACGTTCATAGTGGTAGACAGAAGATCAGAGCTGAAGGTATGAGGCGTGTAAGGTGGTCGGACTCTCTGGCTGCCACCGATGCTTCCTACATGAGCGAGGAATCCTTACGGAGGTTAGTGGGTGGTGTTCTCCAACTTAGTTGGCGGCGACACGCCGAGTGTTCACGCCGAGTTTCCGTCCGGAGTTCCATCGGAGTTCAAGTCGAGTTCTCCTCCTCGCCGGAGGTTTCCTAGGTTCGATATAACCAGACCTAACGTTACCGACAGAGTTTCCAGGAGCTTTCGCGAAGGAGGGTGCTAAAACCGCGAACGGAGGCGACGAGAGAGAGAGAGACAGACAGAGAGGGAGGGGGAACACAAAGTGGCAAGGATGCTTGCGAGGAAGAGAGCGAGGGAAACCATGATAGATATGAGCAGTCTAAGTAACAACCATCAGTTTCCGGAGTTCACCGTGGCCGAGTGCAGTAACGAACTTCCACTCAAGATTTAAAGGAAGCACCCAAGTTCCATCTCATCCCGACGACTCGCTCGGAATTGACAACTTAATTAGCGACCAAGCAAGGAGCGCTAAGTGCTCGACGAAAAGGTCCACGAAGAAGTACTTCGAAGCTGCGGCGTACCGGGGCGAAGGATTAGCTGGTTAAACCGGGTCGGACAAATTGTTAGGTTTCACTTTCGCAAGGCTCCGTCTGACAACTCGTAACGCCTCACGAATATTCATTTTGTGACGCTTATTAATTCAATTACACCGATTATGATCCGATCAGATTATATTCTCCATTAAATATTCTTCGTGTTGCGTGCGTTATCGTACATTTCTTGATATCAAATATTGAATCCTATTAAAGTAAAATATGTAAATGTATACATTTTACTGACAAAATATATATGGCACTATAACGCTGTCAAAACTTTCCAGGTAATGTCCCTAAATAATCCAAATCTTATATTTATCAGTAAACAATAATGGCAAACATGAACCTCCTGTGTAATTTATAAACTAGTAATGCAATGCCATATAAATGTTAATAAAATAATAATTTCAAGTCAAAAAAAATCGAGAGAAAAATTTACGCAATACGCAACAGTATACGTATCGCAATTAAAAAACAAAGTAAAGAAAATGTTAATAATATGGGAAATAAAAAAAATTCATTTTTATGCGTACAATAAGAAAAATATAAAAAATACATAAATTATATCATAATGATAAAAAGTTTTTTTTCTGTACATTTTTGACATTCATTTTACATTTGTAATTACGTTCGGATGCAAGAAAGATATTCGGTATGTAAATCCGATATTGGAAAGGGAATATATTATTACCAAAATATATTATATATTATTGATTCACGATTTTACGTCTTATTACTTTAACATTTCTCGAAATAGAAATAATGTGTCCAGAAATCTTGGATATTTCTAAAGTAGCGTAAATAAAACGAAAACATATTGGTCGATACCGTTGTGAAGACAGTCGTACAAGGGCAACAATCCTTTAAGAGTCAAACTATCCTCCCTTAGACTCCCTTAGACTTTAGACGAGCAGTCGACAAAAGAAGAAATGACGAAAAAGAAACGTAAAAGATCGCCATGGTGATGTTAGAAGAAGAATCCAAGCTTTGCCTTTCTTTCTATATATTTCTATCTATATTTTTCTGCGAGCACAACTTAGAGCTTGAGCTCCCATATTTCGCAACTGCAGATCCCGGCAGCGACGGGACCACAACGATGACGATCGGAAGAAGACGACGAAGAAGAAGCGATAGAGCAGGCGGAAGGACGATTCGCCAAGCGGAAGTCGGAAATGTGCTCCGGAACCTTCAACAATCCCTCGATGAAACTATTGGTCATCCGCGACGCAATACCGGATACGCCGGATCTAATAACTCATCCGCCCTGCTGCTGCCTGGCCTCGCTCCTCCCTTTATCTCACTCTCTCCCTCCCCCCTTCTCTCTCTCTCTCTATCTCTCATGTGCTTATCCATGCTTCGTCTTTTTCTGTATGAGCTCTCTTTACGGGCTCTCTTTTTCTCTTCGTTTCTTCTCGCTTCTACGCATTGTTCATTTTGACGGTTGTAGAATGTAATGCCGTCGAGTCGGAAAATAATATCAGTATCGTAGCATCGTTATATTGTGACATAGTAACAATATATCTGTGCCAATTCGGCGACGTTACCATTGTTGAGGCGTGATCGTAAATGCTATGATTAAAACGATAATGGCAACAATTGCGGAAATCGTTTGGCATTGTTGCGCATCGCTTATTCGGATTTGTGTCGCATTGTCGAAACGCGTGCTGTAATTTACATTGTATATTTCTGACGCTATATCCGCGCACCAATGTCAAGTATAATAATAATGACGCGATACAATAATAGTATAATAACATACAATTATAAAATACAAAACATGATACATCGCTTAAATCTGGATTTGTGTGAAAATCTGGATTTTATAATTGGTATTGATGTATTATATATACAATATTTATATGTCACTTTTGCACGAGGAAAGTGACACAAAATATCAGTTTTACAGGAGAATAATTTTAAATTTTCAACTTTTTCATCACCAGATGCATATTATACTAATGATTTTACACACTTAAATAATAAATGTAGATTACTATAATTCCTCCTGAATCATGAGCTTTGATAATTTGTGTTCGACGAAACACGACGAATGTTATACAATAAAACATTTTATTTACATTTTATAAAGAGCAAATACTAAATATGGATAGAACTGAGTACAATTACAAAATAATTATAAAATTACAATAATTACAAAATGATTAATCTCATTTATCAATATATATTAATATCCAATAACAAACTTGTATCTATTTTCACGTGGTCGATAGTTAGAATGCCAACATATGTTGTTGTAATCGCTGTGTTTGAGGTAAAATTAACCTTGTCAATTCAGTCAATGTTGGGTTGCCGCTGTCAGTGGAATGTCTACCACAATGAAATCTAAAACGCGTTGTCGACGCAAATCCACCGACGAAGGGCAATCTTGACGCGCCTGTCCGAATCCCAGTTTTGTTCAACGCATTCTCCCCGGGGTGAGCCGGCGGTGTGATATACGACGCGACGTAATTGCAGGAATTTAATCAATCAGAGATATATCCTGGCGCGAGTAAAAGGCACCCAGAGTAACCTCGGCAAGCCGAGTTAAGCCCTCCGGGAGTCTCATTTAAGATAAACCCGGCCTGCAAAGGAGCGAACGAGAGTGGAAAGGACCGAAATCACCACCAACGACGTTGTCGTTGTCCTCGCCTCGGTTAGATGATAAAACGGTAGGACTACTATCCTAGATTCCGTACTATCTCCTCGACTACTTCTCCAACTTTTATCCTTCTCGTCCTTCTAGCCCTTCAACGTCTTCGTTCTCATTCCTCTGACTGGTACACTTCGCGAATCGCACGAAAACTCGCCCCCTTTTACCCTTTCCACTTATCCACACACAGACATGGATCCGTGTATGTACATGAGAATACTCGTGCACAACGCTCGCCAGGGTTCCTCTACCATCCTCCCGCGACCCTCTCTGATATATAGCCCTTCGGAGGTCGATGACTTCCGCTATTTTTCTTCCGCTGTCTCCAGCAAGCAACTTCCCTTTCCTAACGTCCACCCCGCGCGCCCGGCCGTTTCGGTTCTTTCCAACGTTCTCTACTCGTTCTACTCGAATATCCACTAACCGTGCGCGGACATCGATCGGCCCAGCTGCCGCTATGAAGCCTGATATCTCATCTGCGGAACATTCAGAAAATGTTGGCAACGAAAATCAAGGTTCCACGTAAAATAATAACCAAGATCTCGCCTGAGCTAATGTCGATTGCATAATATGCTGAATAACAAAATTCAATCATACGTCAAATCCATGATCTCGCATATTCTCCTTTTCCGAATAACAATCACGTAAGCTGCTTCAATCACGATCATAAAGTTTACAAAAACTTCACGAAATTCCAAAAGTAGTAGGAAAGTTCAAATCAAACAGGAAACAAAGAACAATTCGTGATAATTGTCGCAACAGCTATTTGGGGAATGACCAACGATCGAAGCATCGTGCAATAATGCGTCCTGTCCAAAAAGGTTCCAAAATTGAAAACAAACTGCGACACCGGGACGCATATTGTGCGCCAGCAGCTGAAAACAGTGCAAACGAGTCGTGCCGAAGTGGTTAGTAATGAATACATAAATCACGATTATTGCGAGCGCTTTTTCTCGCGCGAGATAGTCGATAGTTCGGGGAGAGAGGAAAGAAGAGAACGCGGAACGTATGAAGCGATGAGGAAAGCAAAGAAGCTATTGCATTTATGGATGATCGCACTCGTGACAAGCCGAAATTAATTTGCTCTACTCTTCGAGTTTGCGGTGGCGTTGGCATATTTTAACCCAGTTCTTTAGCTTTGGTCCTTCTTCTACGGCGCATCCACACTACTGCAAATTGGAATAAATTTCTGTCAGCGATGCACTGTGTCATCGCGATTCGCTAAATTCATCTGGTCTTCCCGATAAAACCTAATGAGCGCTCGCGGCTGACTGGCTCTTTAGTTGACGCGATAAATAATTAATGACCGACGATACCAAGGGAGAAAATGTTTCTCGCACTGTCCATACCGTTTAATATTTATAAGGTTATACGAAGCGTAAGAAACGCAGCATGGAAATATATTATATATTATCGCAACTTGTATGGCATGCATATAGTATTTTGGATATTTTAATTAAACCCATTAGCCATAAATTATGATGATTGGGATTAGTCTGCCGTATTGTAAGCAATTTTTGTCGCTATGCATATATTTGCTATATTTTTGCAATTTGCCTCAAACATTGCGAAAAATTGTTAATAACTGTCTCTTAATACTGTCTCTTAATATGTATTAAAATATATTTTTTATCGACAGCAATAAAATAGCGATTATCGCTATTACCAAACTACAAGATTAATCGTTTCTGAAATTTTGCATCCAATTTACAGATTTTACATAAAAAACAAACTAATTTTTACAATTTATGCTGTGATAAAGAAATTTTGCCTGAAGATGCGCGCGGGCGCGCACGTGTGTGTGTGTATGTGTGTAAACAATCAAGCGTTGTAAACTTAATAATTTTTAGACTAATAAATCGTTCTAGGAACTGTAATTGCGACAGTAATAAAAGCGATCAGCAGATAATAACACGACGCTATCATTAAAATTTAATATAAATTCGCACCTGTCCTCGCACCGTTTTAACGAGGCGGCGTGTCGCGCATACGGCTCGCCATTGTAGCCTAAAGTCTGGTCCGTGGATCAGGATAGAGACTATTCTTAACTGTGTCAATAAACGGAGGTTATGAGAGCCACAAACGTCGGAAGTGTATCTCCTTACGACAGGCATAAATAAAGCTCCGACCGTCGTGGCTATGGCTGGTCGTTTAAATGTCGCGGAGAGAACTTCGTTTCCGTTTTTCTTCTGAATGTGCAATATAATCCGCCGTGAGTAACGATTCTCGTCGGCTTTTTCCAGGTCACAGGTAGAATCGATCTTGAGATCGATATCACACGATGTAATTACTTAGCGTGCCATTCCTTAATAGAACTCTGGCCAACTCGACCGTTCGAAGTAGAGATGAAATGCACTTTGCAGACAACTTTATTTCACGACGCGCGGGCGTGGAACCTCCGGTCGATGAGCGATAATGATTCTTAATAGCTTAATAGCTAAATAGCCAGTCAGCTTCGTCAATATATTCCTCCTGCGCTGAACTTCCTATCTGTTCTTAGGCGTGCCTGAACGAAGAGTGGCCTCCTACGGGTTCAAACGCTCCAGCGCGATGTGCATTTTATATAAAGTCTTTTATCAAGCTTGTTACAGCCGCAACCAATGTGTTCGATTGAATAGTCCATCAGCATCGTTAATGCGTTGCGCCTCGCAATCTGGCTTTTGTTGCATCGCGCGATTGATTACCACACTGTACGTTCTCACGCATTTCACGCATGTTTATAACGCATGTCGAGTTAATGGAAAGTGAAGTCCTTCGATGGATTTATTATTGAATTTAATGCACTCTTCAGGCATTTTTAATTTTAAACCGACATTTCTTTTATCAATTTGATTACAAATTCCAATCGGTTTTTATTATTCGTCTCGACGACGATAATCGCGTATCTAAACGCGGGATAAAATATAATTTATGAACAACTTAATTTCGAAAGATCGCGGTGCGCCATTCGTATATTTGAACAGCTTGAAATCGATTCCTGGTAAAATTACAGGCCAGCAAGTATGACGTTTTCAACCGATGCTTTAACGATACGAATCTCTTTCCTCTTTCGCGTACGATGCTGAAGCGGCGAGTCAGCCAGGTTTCTTCCTGGTCGCCATTACCGTGGTAAAGCCTTGATGGCGAAAGTGGTCTAGGGGCAAACGGTCAACGAGACTGGAGATGAGATAGAACAGGCCATTATGGCTACTCCGATAAGATAGGGCCACCCTTCGTGCTACGTGGAAGCTCCAGCCTTCTGGGTATGACTTGATACACCGGACGCGATCCACGCCATGAAAAATCTCGTTGGTGGAAAGCGTATATGAAATAGAGAGAGAGAGAAAGAGAGAGGTTTGAAGGGAGAAAGGGCGTTGTCCAGCGCCCTCGAGAACTCGGAACCTTATCTTTTCATACCGATCGTGACCGTCGTCCAAGACTTCATTTCCGTGTCCGAGCGATTCCCGCCCTCGCCTCGTGCCAATTTATATATACCTATGCGTAACGAAATGGACCCTATGCTCGTTTACATAGAATGGATCAAAGTTCGGCAGTTAGGGGAGGCGACTGCGAGTTATTGTTACATTCGACCGAGTATTAACGGCACACGATACTGCCGGCAGTTTCTGGCACTCTGTAATTACGCGAGTGCAATGGGCTCTACTAAGGGCCGTTGCTATTTTGTAATTGATCTTTTCATTACAATATTCTGATACTTCGACCCCGTATATTGGATTAGCAGTAAATTAGTAATACCAAGCGGAAGGAGATGAAGAGAGAACGAGTACTCAAACGGATAAATTATTACACGACATTTAAAATTATACGTCTTTACGTGATGCAGACGTCTCAATATGTTACTTTTTTAGATTCATGTAAATATTGAATAACAATGTTATAAAAATGCTTATACCGTTTCTACCACCGACATGTTTCCTCATTCGCAACGAAAAAAATTTGATAGGCCTTCCGTCGAGCTCCTTTATGCATCGAGCTCAACGAAACGTTGATACGAACGGAACGCAATTTTCTCCGTTAAGCCCGACAGTGTCCTGGTTATGCTCTCCCCACGGTGCTGTATGGTAGCAAATAATAACATTTCTATAAGTCGGTCGTTTGTATTCGACTGGCGCGCATGAACCCCATTTCAATTAACGTATGATCTATGTCGTATGAGGACCCGTTCCGGCACCTTTCAAACGTAGGGCAGTAATGTGCGGGGGATCGGCTCTCTAAGTAACTCTATATCACGTCTACGTGACGCGAAACGTAGAGAAAAAAAGAGCTTGGCGACGGTCGGTAGGGACACAACGAGGGAAGAAATCGTCTCTACTTGGACCATTCGATCGATCTCGTCCATTCTGCTCCTCCATTTAGCTCTCAGACTTGTCTTCGATTATTCTTGCGAAAGTATGGTCGAATTTAAACGGATTGATCGGAGTGACAAATCAGATTTGGCCACTAAAGTTAATTAATTATTTATAATAGCAAAAGTATGAAATCATAAATTTGACACTCATAATAATCGATTTAATAAAAAATATATGCCTGTATTAAGTGATTGATACAAAAAGTTTTCGTAAAGTCTTCGAGAAGCAAATGGAAAATTCCGTAAGAAAAACTCGTGCAAATAAGCGTCGCAATAAAACCGATTTTCGCCTATTTCGACGGAATCAAATGGGATCTGTCGAAATCGAACGCGTTCGATTTCGACACATCAGCGTCGTAGCGCCATCGAGCAGTCCATGTCGACGCCTCCGGTGACATTTTAGGGAATCCACCGTACAATTTCTCTCGATTCTCGACCCCAGAACATCCATTTTATTTAGCGCGCCAGGGTCCACGAGGGACGTTAAACTCGACGGCGGAGCATTCTCTTTTTCTTCGTCGGCCGATATCCCATCAGTGCCAGCAGGAACGTTTACAACGGGCTGGTGTCCAGCTTCGTAAAATCCACCATCCCCCTTCTCCCCGTCTTTCTCGTTCCTTCTAGCTGTATACAGAGTATTGAGACGAAAAGGGGGAGAGGACGGAAACAGAGAGATCGCCGATGTGCGAGGATAGACGGAGAAAAGTGAAGGGTGGACTGTCTGGACCCACCCCGAGATGGACACAGAGAATCGCCATTACAAATTGACAACCTTGATTGATGGCCCTCGCGGAAGGGACGACGCCGGCCGATCCGGTGGTTGAGCAGAGGAGGAAGGATCACGACGAACGGAGCGAAGAAGGGAGCGTTAAGGGGAATCAGGGGTTGAAAAAGACCGGACTAAGGGGGTTGGAGCAACCTCGACGTGAAGAAAGTGGGGATAGCGGCCAAGTGAGATGGAGTGGATACGCTATATGTTGGTTTGGTCTGGCCTAGCTCGTTCTGGAGGTTCTGCTCCAAGGGATCTTTGGCAGCCAGATAGTGCGCGTTCCGCAAACCAACACAGTTATAACGGAGGCAAGGAAAGAGAGAAAGAACGAAGGGACCGAGCAACGTTATCGAGACCGAGGCTCTCGGCAAGCGCGTGACGAATGGTCTGCGTCGACTAGATCCGCAGAATAGGATTTCGTTCTTGTGTATACGTTGGATACACAATATTCAACGCGCTTCAAACTACTCTGTATGATAAAAGTATTTTGACGTACATGTTAATAAAACTTATTAATTCATTCACGCAATCAACATGATCATAAATTCTTAATGTACTCAATATACTAACTGATTCACTATTTATATGTATATCCGAAAAATTACGTAATGAAAAAGCTGATAACTGAGGATAATTTTGGAGAACAACCTATCGTAATCAATTGTAAGTGTGATTAGTCGCCGATGATAAGACAAGAAGAGGAAGCGGTTAAATGGTAATCATAAATGACACTCAAGCTTCTGTGAAAACGATTAACAAAAAAAATACCAGATGCAAAGAGAAAGACAAGGTGGCCCAATAGCAGTCGAGGAACGACGAAAAAAACAGATAATGCGACTACTCGTGTTGATCTATGACTGTGAATTCTCTCTCATCTTGACCTCCGACTCGACCGGCAGAATACGGCGAATAATAAGCAAAACTGATATACAATTAAGATATCGTCGATGGACATGTCGCAATTGCTTTCTTCGAAGATTCTCTCATACACCTAACGCAATGCGTGCGCAAACGCCGGCGCTCATAAAGCCGCCAAACGAACGGAGGAATTGAGTGCGCCTGGATGAGCGATGTTTATTGAGATTATAGCGGAGGCAATTCGCGGGAAGTCGTTTATTGCCGAGAAAGAAGACGAGGACGGCGAGCCTCGTGTACTCGGAAAGAGTAATTAACGCGCAGAAACAAGCCGCGACAGAAATCGGTGAATAGATCGGTCATCGTTGCGGCCACCAATCTTTCGTCGGACGACTAGAGGCGTGTAACGGCCTCGCTGAGCGATTAACCGTTCGCGTCGTAATTGGATACTTTATGTCGACTACAAAGGGAAACCGACTTCATCAGTATCGCTGTTTAATTACGCCTCACCGTGTCAAAATATTGAGTCGTGCCTCAATATAGCGCATGGATTAAAGTATTGAACCCTGATACTAATTCAACGCGTTAATTAAATCGCTCAAATTCTATTCGTATCGCAACGAGAAGCACAATAAAGCGACAATATATATATTTAACCCTTAGCTGACACTGTGGGGTACCAAAAGCCCCAGGCAAGTTCAGTCAATTTTTGTCTAAAATTCACTTTATTTCTCCAAATAAATACTTTTTTTCAACAGCCACTGTTAGACTATTTTTTTCTGAAAATGTTGTATCTCAAGAGTGTCCAGTTAATTTTTTAGCTTTTAATATCAAAAAATGGAAGAGTTTTGAATTTTTAAGTGAAAATAGTCATTTTTTCGTTCTTTTATCTTCAAAAAAATTTTTTTTCACAGTCACTATTAAATTTGATCAAAATAAACTATGGCACATGTTAAAACAAGTATCAAAGAATATCCGAGAATTTTTTCAATTAAAAAAAACCAGTAGCTTCCTCGTAGCAAGCATTTTTTATGTCTGGGGTCTCAAACGGCCCAGTGTGCCAGCTAAGGGTTAATAATTAATACAAACTGGATATATCGTATTAAGCGATGCAATATAGGTATACTTAATTCGGCAATGGTCATCTTCAAGGCAGAAAGAGACTCGACAAATATATCTCAGTCGTATCGTTGCCATGGAGGTGGCAGACACCTTTTATCGCGATATCGTCACGAAATGCACCGTACGGTCGCAGCTTTACGGTACTTCGGTGCCGCTGTTACGTTTTTACTGCGTCGTTCTGGCAGCACGTAAGGGGACGACGATTCTACCGGTGTTACCAGCGCTGTAACTATGTACAGTCTTGACGTTAGACAGCGCTGTACATGGTATGGAGTTCTACCAGAAAGAAACCAAATACAGTTGATTTCAGTCTGCGGATTAAAGTTGTTATCGAGAGAATGCGGAATCAATTTCAGAAACGTTGCTTCTCTCGTATATATTGTAATTAAACCTTTTTCTCATACATGGTACAACTATTAAACATTTGCATTTTCTTTATAAGTAGCCACCTTTTGTTAATAAACGCTTTTTCCTTCGCGAAAATGCTTTCTCAATTGACGCAGTGAGCTATTAACTTTTATTTATACTTTTATTTATACTTACTTCATATTCGATTAAATTCACCGCACATTTCACCGCAAGAAAAAGATATGTAATTAATTAACTGTATGTCATCAGTAAACCGGAAACAAAGATATGCTATTACACCTGACGTACTCGTCGGCTAACAAATGTCTACGTAAGACAAATTACACACGGAACTTCGTCAATCAAATTATCGTTATTATTTTCATTGCGAGACGCCAGTCAGACTACATTACGCTGTATCGTGTCTTTTCTATGCTCTCAGAGTCGTAGTATCCTTCCTGTCCTAAGCGTAACCATGTGACACGGTTCTCTCTCCACGCATATAAACCTAATAGAATCTCACAAGAAGGATACACGGAGGCAGCTTGTACGTTGTCGTAAAACGATGCGCCACCGGTTTATAGTTTATAGTTCGAGTGCCTACGCGGCGGTCGTGTATGATTGAATGGGGGAGGATTTAAAAGGGATCACGCGCTTTTATGAGCGGTATTAAGAACGATGGCGTTAAAACGCCGCGCGCAAAGGTTTACTGTCCGCGTACATGCGCGCATGACTAATTTCACACTAATTTCGGCGAGCCGTTCCTTTACTGCCGGATAAAGGATAACCATAATCCATTCGCGCGAGCGCAATCACTATATATAGTAGAAGTTTAGTGAAGCTCGCTAGAAAGCCGTGTATAATTATACCTCTTGATGACACGTTAACGCCGTCAAATTTATTTTATTTCTAATGCAGAGTAAAGGAGACTAATGATGCAAGCATTAACTTTATAAACCGGTTGTCAATCATACCTACGAAGAAAAATATGCTACTGTATATCGCATAAAACAATACTAAGAGTTATAGTTTTTACGTAAATACCGATTATCGCAAAATTGTCACTCGCAATTTAACATCTCAACGATATATTTTTCATATTATTCATATTTTATTTATTATTTTTTCATATTATTTTTCATATCTGTAATATTAAAATATTGGTGTGAGAATTGCGAGAACCATCGACGATGCACTTTATGTGTTTGCAGAATATCAGACTCGCACAACCCACGTGTGTCGAGAAAAGAAAAACGCGCATTGCACTCTCCGCGAGCGCAGATACGGATCTGTGATCGTTAAGACGAACGGGATGAATCATAAACTTACCGATCGCAATGGCTTCTGCAGCCGTTATCGGACATTCCCGCGCGCACGCATTGTGTAACGCGCGAAATGTTAGTGCGCGCTCGTGCGCGGAATGCATCTCTCCATCTCGGAATAATAATAATGCCCCGCGGGCCGCGAAGTCAATGTGGAGCAGCTGGGATCCACGTAATGAAAGTATGATTGATGATCCGGCTGACGCGCATCATTAGCTCGATACGGAGGAGCGAGCCGAGAAGGATATACATGCCTGCGAGTCCCGACAAGTCGTGCACGGTCGTCGTCTTCGTCTCAAGATGCATTCTGAATTAACGTGACTCCGTCCTAATATGATCCTTCACAAAGTAGGCTCGCGTAAGAAAAGTTGCATGGCACGATTCGAGAGTACGTGTGGACAGTGGTATGCTCGTGGGATTTCTGCGTAATTAATGGACGAAAGAAAAAAGGAGAAATTTGATAAATAAAAAGAATAAAATATTTTAATATTTCATGAGACGTAACATTTGTTATTACATATCTCTGTGTATATCTTTTTACCTTCTAAAAACAAATATGCTAATATGCATTTTATTTAAATTTCAATGCACATTGTACAATACACAATAACAATTAAAAAATTTAATTTTTTAATAATTGAATTTTCATTCATTAAGCATGCACATTGAAATTTAATGAAACTCAACATTACAAATTAAAAAGCTTCAACAGAAATACAGGAATTTACACTACTGACCGACAAGATTAAATTATTCAAAAGTGTTTTGCTCGATATCGTAAAACGTAATCGTTCAAAGCAGGAATAATAATTTTAGCATTGCTATCGACAGATCACGGGGGACTAGAAGTATTTGAAAGATACATTTATCTCACTTCCGTTGGAACAAAATCTGCCCTGGGGCCTAATGCTTCGGCTATTAAGCTTTAATGGACTGCTGATCGTCGATGGAGAGCAGGATAGGAGTGGGCGGGGAGAGATACAGACCGAGTCTCTGAGGAATTGGAAAAATGGACGGAGCCGCGAACTTGGTGGACCTTCATGACGTCTTTCGCCCTCTTTTTCTCGCCATTTTCATCCATGAAAATATCTCGCGCGTCATTCTCTGATCTCGCAATAATCGAGCGGGACGCGAGGCAGCGGCGGGACGCCGTCGCGCAGCTCCATCGATTTCAATCGCACGGAAAAGGTGTGCTCTTTCTAGTGAAACTGGTTTGCCAGTCGGAGAGCAGACGAGAAAACGGAGGTGATGGCACCGGCGTGGTGGGCGGAAGGGCCGGAAAGGTCGTGGATTGCCTGTTTGCGGCACGATGGAACTGTGATCAGGATTGACTCGGGATGATAATCTGGCGTACACGGGTTTCCACTTTACCCGATGCGAACGACGACGTTCAGGTCGCCGGGCTCTCGCTCTCCTCGTCCCTCGATACCCGCGAGCCTCACCCCCGTCATTTTCCTCGCGAATATCCCTTTAGCTATCCCTCGAATTCGCTTGCAACGCGTATGCGCACAATTATCAATGCCATTGAGTCAATACAAAAAAAGCGCTGCTCAATAGTAGTGGATTGTCAATTATAATAGTGGATGTCAATTTACTATCTATAATAAGCATATAAGCTTAATAAAACAAAGCTTTCTGGAATTTAATTCTTAGAGAGAACATTTTTAATTGTCCTCGAAAATCTCGTGAAACAATTGGCATCATAGTTCACGCAACATATTGATAATACTCTCACGAATTTAAGTAATCTGAGGAACATAAAGACGTTTGTGGTATTCACAGAGAAGATATACTCATAAAGACACTCGAACGTTCATTACACTTTGGTGCACGACACATTTTCTATCTAGCGTACAAAAATACGAAAGTAGGCTGGAGGTCATCATTCGCAAAAGTTGGCGAGAAGCGCATACGTCAAAGAAAAGGGACGAAAAGTACGAAAGAGAAGAGAACGATTCCTTGATGTTCCCAGAGAACGCGTTCCGTGGATACGTTTGGATAGTGAATGGCGGATAAAGCGCCCCTAAAGCCCAGTTTCGACAGAGCAAACAACCCGTAACTCAGTGAGTGTTTATGAGGGGGCCAGTCGTAAAAATACGAGACGAATCGGACTTTCTCTCTCTTTCTCTCTATGTTTCGACCGTTTAGTCGATTCACCCTCACTGAACTTTTCCTTGGGCGGTGCTTTCCACGTCGCGGGTGCCACAAAGACGTGGCCACGGATAAACGTAAGAAAAAGAGAGGCCACGACCGATAGAGCGAGAAGAGTTTCTGCTGTGGCAACGGGAGCATGTTCCCTGATCGTAAAACTCGGTCTGATCACCGCTACCAATTATCCCACCGTTATCCGAGTGTTATCCGAACGTTATCCGGAACGTTATCCACCTCTGCCCACCCGGTACTCCACGGAAGAACCCTCTCACCATCATCCGAATCACTACCGATCCCTTGAACCCTAACCGTGAGAGAACGAGAAAGACAAAGAGAGTAAGAGAGAGAATGGTTCTACCCTAAACACGAAGGCCCGTTGTTGTCGCCTTTTACTGCAAACGAAGTGATTCTCTCCTCGTAAACGCGTCGTCTTTACAGATTATTCGACGAAAGAATATCTCTTCCTGATATCAACTTTCAATTTTCTCATATTGATTTATGTAAGTTGAGTGAAGTTAATAAGATTATTACTACACATGTGAAAAAAAACATCTTTATTTTTATAAGTGCTTAGTGATCAATTAAAAAATACTTTTAAACAAATTTTTTTCTAATAAAAATTTCCTTATAGTGCTCATGGACAAAAAATTATGCATATGTATTAATTAATTGTTTAGCATTTAAGAGAAGTAAATTGTAATTTTAAAAATTTATTTTTTATTTGTACATTAAAAGTTTGATTAAAGAATTGACAGTTGCGCAATTGTATGAGTCTGTTATCCATTTGCATGAAGTGGGACTTCGTAATAATACTTTCTAAATCACGAAACGGAATGATTGTCGGACATGATATTAATCAGACACGCAAGAGAGAAGTGAAATTCAAATTTCCGTCGAGTCTCGTGATTTGATTATCGAGAGAAACGATATTGCAGATATACAAATATGTATGACGCTATAGGTTTCATTTAATTCGAATATTTCATTTATTAAAAAACAATACCAAGAATACTAAAAAATAATTACCGCAAAAAAACGCTCGCGTATGCAAACACACACACACACACACACACACACACAACACAAACACACACACGCACACACACACACACACACACAACACACACAACAAAAAACAAAACACGCAAACACACAAAACAAAACACACACACAAACACAAACACACAACACACACAAACAAAACACACACACAACACACACGTAAACAACAACACAACACAAACTCAACACACACACACACACATCTGTTATATTAGATATTAAAGATATTATATGTGCTTATTGCGTTAAGTTATCAGCTATAATCAAAACCATTCATAAATCATTCATTCCATCATTTCTGTACTAACTGTGCTATCTGTAAACAATTGGAAATAGACAAATTGTATTCATTTAAACTAATAATAAATAAATTTATTGTATTTTTTATTTTTATGTATGTTTGATTAAAAAAAAAAGTGTTTTTTGTTAAGATTAAAAGTTAAGATTTTATTGTATTCAAAATTAACAAATTTAACAAACATTGAAAGTATGAAATTTATAAAATTTTATAACAAAAGTTACAAATTTAATAACATTGAACGAAAATATACAAAAAATCTTATTAATATCTTAAGGGAACAAATTTTATTTTATTTAAAAATGAATTGTTATGTCAAAATTGATTCAGAAAGAATTAGGAAAGTATGGAAGATAAAGATATTCGTCAAATATTGTCGGCACATGTGACATATTGTACATATTGCTATTGTCGTGTGTGTAAATGTCTGGTTGAAGAAGTAGGTTCGTCTTACCGGCTCGATTACTCTGGTCGATCATCGGTTGGACGATTCTACGTCTCGCGTTTATGAACCTGAAACACACAAACGAATCACGTTAATAAGATAATCAATTTATTTAATATTCATAATCTAAGATAATTTTTCTACATATAAGGAATAAAGAATTTATTTTTTCATTTCCGCAAGTTTGTCTTGCAAATAGCTTTACAGCTTTTTGCTCTTTCGCATTTTACTTGTAGTACACGCGATATAAGAGAGGAAGATTGTCTTGACGCGATTCGCTATCTTTGTAACAATCAAGAAAAAGCGAACGGCAACGGAAGATGAGCGAGCAAAAGCGGAAAAATCCGGTAAAGAGGAAGAAAATCCTCGATACGTCATTAGCCGCGTTGAAGAAGCTTCCATGTGAGCGCTTTCCGAACAATAGATCTGCGGTCTGTTCTGATGTTGGTCGAAGTCCAAGAGGGTGGTAGGTTCAATACAGTGTGAGATAGGAACAGCCAGGGAGAAACGGCGATAGAGTGAGCGAGACACGAAGAGGAAGGGCGTACGTCAGCCGACGTCAGCGTCGCGGCGCCCTAATGGGCGCAGACGCCGGAAGTGATTGGGTTTCTGCTCGACTGACTCGAGCACACCCCCTTCCCATCGTGGAATACTCCAGTTCCCTGCCACAGGGGATGAGGAGGACATAAGCAAGCCCTAAAGAAGCGAGATGGCACCCCCTCTTGTTTTGCAGCACATCTTTCTTGCTTAGTCTCACGCCTGGCCGACTCCCACAGGAGAATCTTATGAATAATAATTATTAAACTCTCATCGTGTCCCGCTCTCGCTGCTGGATACACATGGCCATTGTCGCAGTTAAGACGCAGACAGTGCTCATAAGTCGTTTGACAAGTCGCCATAAGTCAAAGGAGCTTCGTTCGACTGAATGAGTAGTAAAGGACTTCGGAAACGATTAGTATGCATGCACGCATGGAGGCGTAGAGGTGATCCTGAACTTTGATAACATCGTCAATCAGACATCTAAACCAAATGTCCAAATATTTTCATGTATTTTCATATTGATATCAATGGAATTATCATAATTCTATGTATCGAATACACGAGTATGTTAAACTACTGAATTATAAATGTTCTAATAAAAAAGAGAAGCACACAAATTCTTTTAACAATATACAAATCTTTTTCTGCCAAAAAAGTTATATACAAAGAAGTAGCAAAGCATAAATTTATGACAAATAAATTTTTGCTTATTTATTTATTCAGATAAGAGTTACGTGAGGGAAAAATCTTTCTCTCTAATGTAAGAAGAAAGTGACTATAGTAATAATAACTCGAAATAAAACTTTGTGATGCAGATGCGAGTACAACGCGACAATAATTACATGTAATCAGTTTAAAATCAAATCCTCGACTATCGTCAAACGAAAGAGTATCGCTGCGCGAGTATGAAACCAAGGGTTCCTCTTTAGCCCCCGGATACTCCTAAGCGTCTCTGGTTCCTCTTTGGCGAGGTAGGCAGCGTGTCACAGCCAGCTGACTACCGCTAACCACCCCCGTCCTTCCACTCTAGCCATCGTCGCTGCTGAAATATCGCTCGAACAATGGCGCACAATCCTCTAACCGAAACGAGAAAGAGAAAGATGGAGAAGAAGGGACGTATAAAGAGGGACGAAAATGGTGAGCGACTGCCCAAACTCTCTTCCAAGAGTTCGGTCGCTCTAACGAAAATCAACCGGAAAACTTAAGCCCGCCACGTTGCAGAGACACGAGAAATTTTACGATCGATATAACGTATCGTCTCTTTTTTACATTCATAGACAAATTGTGCGGTGAAACTTAAAAACTTAGATCAGTAATTATAATAGAATAATTGTAAGTCGTCTATTCATTATGTTGCTTTATTAAACGTTGTATGTTCTTGAAATTTATTAATTTGTTCGTATTCTGGCCTATCATTACGATTTAATTACAATAGAATCTATCTAACTTTATTGCTTGTTAATAATCTTTTAGCGAAGAAATAGTAAAAATTTAGATATTAAAATTATAAATGCATGTTCTTCAGATTTGAGACTAATATATATAATTCACGATATAAACTTCGACGAAACAATCGTCACTTGATCGATTGTGAATTAGAAAACCTCTTACGAGAGGGATCCAAAACGAGGTGAGCATATTGTTGTCGAGGTGATTGCCGAGTCACTCTAAACGACAAAACATTTTTCGTCGCACCCTCGTCAGGGCTTTCAGAATTTTAATGCAGTTTTGATTATGAATTTGAAGGGAAGCTCTCTCACTGTGTGTGTGAAACGGACCTTTGGCTGGAAAAGCTTGAATGCGTTTGAATATACGGAAAGATTGAGAATAAGTCGAATTGCTTTATCATCGAATTTTAATTTTACATGAAAAGATATCACTGAAATCGGTTAGCTACTTGAAGTAAGAAACTAGAAATAAAAGATGTTTGTTTCTACAATATAAAAATAAGATGCTTTGTTTCTATTCTTTACGATTTCTAATAAAAAAACATTTCAGTTTCGTTTTTATCGATTGAAATGAGAAACCATTAACAACTCGCAAAGTGAAGAGTGCTGAGCGAACGAATTGAATGAGCGCCTCGGAAATCACCGGTGAATTACAAACGGAATTTCAAAGAGCAGCGCACGAGAATTATTGACAAATCGCTGACGTTCGGAATTTACCTCAGTATCGCTGTTACTTTTTTTACGAACCAATAACATATAACATGTTTCTACGAGAAAAAGGCAAAAATGCAGTGTTGGATTGTGGGGGACGGGTGTCTCCCACATGACCTCTCGCACCGTGACTATATTTAGAGTACTTCGAGCGAACATACATAATGCCTGTATTTGCTTACATGTGCAATATACACAATCCAATATATCGACTCGAATTTGCATTGGCATTTTAAAAGAGTTTTAAGATAGTAAAAAGTACGGTAGTAAAAAAAAACTGCAGATCATCATTTTTAATTGATGAATCAATCAGTAGATATCAATAATCATTTCTAACGAAAAGACAATTTTGTTGCAAAAATAGTATTGTATGTATATTTATCAGGTAGAGATTTTTTTTGAAATGGCACGGCGAGAAGCAAAAAGTGGGAGATAAGAGCTTTCTTCATCGTTGTGCGGCTGCGTGGAGTAACGATGATTACTGTCGCGCTAGCAGCATTTACTCTCCGACGGCATTTGCAATTATCGGGGAGCTTCCATTAGTTAACTGCAGTCGATACGCAGTGCACCGGGTCCTCGCATCAAAACATCATTACTGCCCGAACACGGGAGCGCGAGAGCCGCCGTACTCGCAGTACTATTGGTAATCAATTTCGCTCTCGTGGCGTACTACTGGCGAGTTAATGCGAGGCCTCAGCGTTCGCGTCGCATTACGGGAAATCGAAAAGGCAGTCTCGTAATGATTACACGTTAGGAAAACGAATCGAGTGACGGGGGGAGTAGGTAGGCGAATTGCAAAAAGACTGTTTTAATTAAAACACGAGTACGCACGAGCTGAAATAATTTTCATCGTCGAAAGAGGAAAAAATATTAAAATAGACAAGATGCTTGAGAGAAGAGTATTGCATTATTAACATTCAAAATTTATTATTATTGTTATTATTATTAAGCCCGTGGAATATGCTGCTTTACGTAACGAGGATTTCAATCAATATAGAGTGGAGTAATAACGGTGCAATTATTTTTATCGAATTGGACCGCATGCGACCTGTAGCCAGATTATTTATGTAATTATCCCTTCCTGCACCGGGAACGCAGTTAATGAGGATCTGACCTCGCAATCCAATCGGCAATCGATTTTTGCCCGTGTAAAATTACCACGGACTGGTCTCACTAATGCAAGTTGCCGTTGCATCAGAGAAAACAGCCGTCATAAGCATTGCATTCCAGAAAACGAATGCTTATTAGGAGTCGATCATATAGATAAAATATTAAGAAGAACATGTACCGCTTCGTATCTCGCATTTAAAATCTACAACCATCGCACAAATAATATAATGATTTAACAAGTCTTATACAATGGACAAGTTGGTGTAACATATAATTACTTCAATTATATATAGAATTTTTTCAAAATATTCTCTCTCTCTCGACGATAGAGTTAGATTTTGTTATAAAATAAAAGGGCACGGAGCATGAGGTGCACACTCTTTCTCTGAGCCTTCGTACGCTCATTTTTTTTCAAAATAATTGTATTACATCAACGAAAATTTCGCCTGAGCTCGCGCGATTGAACGAACAGATATAAATCTTAACGTTCATAAGACTAGCATCCGCCGTGCACTTACAATCGATAAAATCATTTTATCCGAATATAATGCACCGGTCGATTCCGCGCCGCTCCCGGCGAGTTCTTTTTTCAACTCGTTGTTTTGTTCTCTCTCGCGCCGCCGATCGTGATCACGATTTTATTGTAATGCATGACCCGATCGCGTCTCGCCCGCGCACCGATAGATCTCCTCAAAAGCGCGGCGCCCGCAAACAAACGAATCGAACCCTACGCAATACATAATTCTCGTTCGACAAATTCAATGAGCATTATGGACCGTCAATATCCTTCTACCGTGTAATCGAGTTTCCTGCAGGCGTCGCTGGCAAAATCGCGGGGCGCGCTCCGACAATTCTGGAATCCGAGGGTTGCTGTCAGCCATCCAGATTGAAAATTTGCATTTACGATCGTTACACAATTGAGCAAGTATTCAAGATTTGTTTTCACTTGCACTTGCGGCCTCTCCTTATTTTAAAACTATGATCAAATTATGTTTACTAGCTCTTTATTATTAAACTTAACTTTATTATTAAAAATTATAAAGACACAAGAAACTGATCCTTGTTTTTGAATTATATCTTTATTAAAAAGTATGATTAACAAAAGTTAAAAGTTGAAAATATCGAGGAGAGACAGAGAAAGAGAGAGAGAGGCCGATGTGACAGCGAAAGGTTCGCATCACAGCGCGAGTAAACTGCCGAATTCCCGGTGGCCGCAGGGGCGTAGCGATATAAACGCCGAGAACGTGGGACCAGTGATCGCGCGTATCGGATACGCGTAGACGGGTTATGTGTGTCAACAAAGACGGGTTATGTGTGTCAACAAAGCGATTTAACACGCGACGTGTCACTGATAGCTCCCGCCGCCGCAGCGGCCGCATGGCTGCCTGCGTCGCATCGACGTGCTCGGCTGGACGTGTGCACCTCGGCTGCATTTAATCTATGACTCTGCTGCAATGCTTTTTCGGAAAATTCCTATCCCGCGCACCGTCCACTTCCTCCCTCCCTATCTCCCTTTCCCCGGGCGCTGCCGTCCCCAGACCCCTCTTTCGTCCTCCTCCCCCTCCCCTAAAATTTATATAATTGTTTTGCCGGGATCGCCACTAAATCGTGTCACGGAACGCGATAGCGCCAGCGCTGTTTCGCGTTGATGTTGATGGCCGCATCGGTGATCTCGCCAATAAAAGGATCGAGGGGGTAACATCCATAGCGCTCGATATCTGCGTGTATCTACCGCCTGTGACACCACCTCGCCTGCCGGCTGCAGAGTCTCTTCGATTTTTACACGCCAAATCCTGCTTTAGAGCGATTGTTTTTTCTGGTGTAGGCACACAGCGGCTATTAGATTCACGAGTGCGGAGCAATTTTGACAAATTCTAGATTGTCGACAAGTCCATTTAAAAAAAACAAAAAATCTCTTCTTTATTTCATGACGCAACTCGATGGATCTCCGACAAATTGGTGTATCGTTAATCAGATGTCGATTAATTTTAGGGTCAACGAGCTTAACGGCTTAAGAGGCTACTACGTTAACGTAATGGAGCAGATATCGGCCACGTTGCAGCCATTTCAGACTCTAGCCCAGGGTGCGAAACAGAGCTGCTCGCTTCGTGAAAGGCACGTTATTGGGTTCGCAGCTGTCGCAACCCTCGCCAGTTGTGGGGTAGCGGAGTACTCGAGTCGATTGTCACCGGCCACCTCGTCGCCGGGGTCAGACTCATCTCGTCGCCATCGTCATCGCGCCGAGGGTTGATACTACCCGCTTGTGCGTCACACCTAACACCCTCAACGTCTACTTTCCTCCATACGCTACGATCCCCAGCTATTCCCCTAGCTGCCCGATTTTCACTCCATCCTACGAGTGGCACCCACGCAACGTTGGCGTCGACGGAGGCGTCAGCTTGCGCAGTCTCTTAAACTCTGGCTACGAAGCCACTATATGTACCAACTGCTGACGCTGTTATAAACTGCCATGCCGCCCTTTCCATCTCCTCCGCATTCGCGCACGCGATATCCATGTGGATGGTAGAAATGACGATATCTTATTCTGTCCGTATCTCTTGTTCTTCTATCTGACGTATTAGATATTAGACAAAGCTCTCTAAGTATACAAAAACTAGCAACACAATGCCTTCAACTTATCCTTAAAAAAATTATCACCATCAATTGGTGAATGAAACAGTGACTTTTTTCCGTTTATTATTTTCAATTGAGCTTTTGAGGTTTAGAAAATCTTTCCATGGCAAAATTTGGAAACGTAAATCTATTCTTATCCTGAAAGGCATTTATGTTTTAATGTTATTCGTAATCTCAGCTATATTATAATTGCTTTCCAATAAATCTTTCATTGCATTTCATTTAAACTTGCAATTTAAATAAAATGCTATTACTCGGTAAAACTCGTCGTCGTTTTACAAAGAGGTCCGAAACTCGCGCGAAACCGGTAAGAAACTACCGCAGTTACCACGTCGTTCCTGACGCAAATGCGGCCGTTGTTTAGGCGGGTAATAGTGTAGTCGTCTCGTTACTCATACCAGAGCACTCTCCGACCGATCTCGGTGATCTCTGGACGCGGTTTATCCCGGGTCTCCCAGCGCGTTTTATTTAGATTTCACGAAAACGCGGAGCGTCGGGTAGAAGATAAGGGGTCGTTTAGATTGACCGCTCGTCCTCAGGATGGCCCTAAAGCGCCCCGTTTACCATCTCACAATCGTGAAATCTTTTCCCTACATCTCAAGAAGTGTATATACATCCTCCTCGAAGAGCAGTCGCGTTTCTCATTCTCCGGGTTACGACTTCCTCCCTCTCACGACCTCCGCCCCTGCTCGAGTCCTTGCGTTCCCATTACGATATTCACCTTACAAGCGCGTGTACCCCACGGGCCGTCGATTCCCTGCTCCGCGATCGCAGCAAGGAAACCACGGCACGATTTTCGGCAGAGGAGGATTTAGAGGTCAGTGATATAGAGGAGAAATAAAACACCATACGCCCGCTCGGGGGAGGCTCGACATTAGAGGCGGATCGAAATTTTTATCCGCGTGAAATAGAATATGCGAGCGTGGTTTATGGGCTTACGCCGCGGGGGGATTCACGCGCGGCCCGGACAGTTTTTTATATTCGTATGGTCTTTCTCTCCTTTCCGCCATCCCGCGCCGCACGCCTCCGCGGAGCGCGCTGTAGGGGCTCGGCCGTGTGCGCGGAATTTGAATCCTCTTGTAATAAAATCCGAGCTTTATGCGACGGCCTACGGTATCCCGCTCGCGCCCGCGTGCGGCTCGCGCACATTTACCCACGAAAAAGTGAAATGTATACAGGTAGGTTACGTGTGTACGAGGGAGGGAAGGGGGGAATACCTGTCCCCCGTTCGCTTGTCCGGATATAAGTGTCGCCCGCTGCACACGAGCCACCGCATCTCGCCCGGCAGATGTGAATAATACCACGAAATCGCTACCAGATACCTATGTCCTTTTTTTTGCGTTTTTTTTCTTCCTTTTCGCTTTCTCGTCCAATGGCGGTCCATTCAGTCGCGCCATCGCGGATTGCACGACTACATCGACATGCGATTTTGTAAAACGCAAAAAACGATAATCATTATAATTGTCTTTTCCTATTTGTATTGCCATTACCAATAAAGCGTTGTTTCGTAATTAGAAAATGATTAAAAACTGATAATATCTTTTGCATTTAAAAAAAATTATATTCGTATGATTTATTTTTTTATTGATTCCATCCTCTTTCTTTTATCTCAAAGTATATTTTTTTATAAAATTGTAATTCTTCAAGACGAAATATGCATTATAAAACGAACACAGTAGAAAAACCGAATATAGTTTAACATGTGACAAGAAAGAACCAATGCAAGCGAAAGTTCAATTCTTTTGGTTTAAATGTCTGCTGACTTTTGTCGCGGCACGTCTGTCATGCTTATACAAGACTACTTATAAGATGAAGAGGAAGAAAAAAAAGAAGAGGAGAAGGAGGAAGAGTTGAAAGTAAGAAGATTGCGGAGATCGGCGCAGTCCTGCAAGTCCTCCGGTAATTTGTAATTCGCAGGTGGGAAGCGAGGAGATCCAAGATACCAGGAAGATTTAGTGGAGATGAGCATGGTCGGCGAGTAGACATGGCGTCGCTTGTCCGAGGTTTTTGTGAGCAATGTACCGATGTCGTACGTGACTTTAACGAGAGGAAATTTAGAACCATGTGATTCAATTTTTTGCACCCTCTGACGTCGCCATGTTTGATAAAGATATAGAATTGACTCGTGTTTTTCTGGGTACTTTGACAGAAAACGTACTTCATACTTTAGCTTTCAAGTGCGTTTTGCATCGAATTTCTCTATAATTATAATAATAACCGAATAGAATCTTCTTGCGGAAAAGTTATATCCATCTATTAGACTAAATCCATCGCTCAAAATTACGAAGCAAACATGAAAATATATAACGTTTTTAAGACTAAGATTTTTTAATTTTATTCAACTAATTAAAATTCTGCATGTTATACTGGCGAATTAACGAGGCACCTTTCGATGTAGAAAAATCGTGTGCTCAACCTCGAATAATATAATCTCTCATTAACTGGCACAAATTCACGTCGTACGTGATGTACAGGACTAGCAGTGCAACGCAGCATCCAGGGTAGCGTATAATTACCCGGAATGGGCGGGGGCGCAAACGTTGATAGCGAAGTCGAAGTAAATCGGATTACTCGGATATCATCTGCGTAATGTATGTATGCAGGCATGTATACACGACGGCTGTATATACAGGGTGGCGCGGCAGGAAAGGGAGGGTAGCGGCAACGGCAGCGACGGCACGGCAGTAGGGTACGCTTCTCCGCTCGAGGGAAATAAGGGTGGCGCGACCCGGGAGATAAAGGGTGCACCGAACGGGCGGAGGGCGCCTCGGCTACGACATGTTTTTCTAGACAATTTGTTCGGCAACATTAATCACCGGGAGCATCGCGAGACGCGGGCGTTAGTAGAAAGGGGCCGTCGTCGTGAAAAGCGCCACTGACTATCGCGATCTTTGCTATTCTTTGCAAGCGTATCGTGTGCGTACGAGAGAAAAAGGGGAATGAAATCTCGCACGGATAATCGATATAATTAAATGACACAAGTAAAAAGGTGGATTTCGCGCGATTGTCGTGTGTCACATGGGTATTCTCACAAAAAAAGTCACGCGGATCGACCGGAGAATGTCCCAATTACGTTCTCGCGCACGTGGGGAATTAGCGATTCGGAGAGAATGGGTTCCCGCTGGTTCGCGAAAATTACGTTCCTTATCGAGCGTACGCTCGTAACTTCAGATTAATCCGCATTTATATTTTAAGCCGCGTGCCTCGACCACGTACTCGAAGCAGCTGCAGCGACGTCGCTTCCACCGCCTCCTTTACTTCCACGCAAACTACGACGCAACACACAATACCGTGAGATGATTATCTGGAAAACTAATTTCGCCGACGCGCGTGTTGCTGCCCGCCACCACCCTCCACCGTCCGTGCGTTGCTCTTCAACTCCCTCGCTGTTGCATTACAGTTTAGGTTGACGCAGCTGAAGGTGACGGACAACGAGGGACGAATGGACATTGTTGTAATCAAAGCTGAGAAAGAGATGATTAGTCGTGTTTTACCAGCAGTTTCACCTCACTCCCATCACTCGTCGTGTTCTCAAACTTTTTTACTTTATATTTAAAAAAACCACCAATCAATAAAGTTTAAGCACTAATATTATCGATTTCACATACTATTTCAACTTGTTTTTTTTTTCAATATTTCCAACATATTTATTACATGTTGAAACAATATATGACGTAATATTACGTCTTTATCAGAATCATTTCTCTTTTACCTCTCCTCAGTTTGATATTAATATGAGACACCATTAATTATTATAACAAAGGTGTTAAAATCTCGCTTTCATTTGAAAAGAAATTCTTGACTCGAATTCCTACTTCTCGACAGAAATAAAATCTACCCTGAGAAATACATCGAAAATTGTCTATCGCTACTAAAATATATTTCACATGACTATTTGCTTCTTGCTATCGGCATATCTCCACATTGACATAATTTCCTAGAGTCTAAAACGGGCGTGCGTGAGGGCACGACGTGCATGACACTTGTACGCAGCGCGCGCAAACCGCGTACGCACGTTCGGCACAAGGCTATTTGTAATTTTCATTATCTTGGCGTAAAGGGGAACATTTAGGTGTCGCGGCACGTAGAGAGTTAATAGGCAAACCAGTCCTTTGGGCATGGGAGCGTAGATCGTTCGTTTTTGGGGGTCGGTACGAATTGTCTTTCCCTCCCGCTCACCTACGATTGAATATCACATGCAGCGAAGACAAGAATATTCAGGTGACTTTTAACATCATAGAGATAATGTATCTTTCTTACAAAAATAAAAAAGTAGATAGTGAATATCTAGAATTTGATTATTATTGACAGCGACTAAAAATACCAGATCATCTGTAGATCATGTTTCTGAAAAGAAGAAATTCGCTTGCAACGAATAGGACATTGTTTCCAGACTTTGTCGCTATTAGGCTATAACAAAGAAGCATCCGTTAAGAATTCCGTGGTAATCCCGCAACGGTAGCTGTTCGAGATAGCTACGCGATCCTCGATGGTTGGCCACTCCCGTTTGTTGATTCCAAACGCGACGCCAAACGTCGTTCTCGGACGTAACAACAATTTCCTAAAATCTGACGAAATTGGCCCCCAAGGCCGGTGGAACGGGAGAACCATGGATGGCCACGTAACGGCGTTTATTGGCTGCTTTAAGGCCGTTTCTATGCGCGACACATTGTCGCTAAATAACGCGCGAGGGCCGGTTTGCTCTCTGCCACCCCGCACAGCCTCCAACCCCATGGCTTCAAGATTTCTCTGTCATTCGCTCTCTCTCTCTCACACACACACACACACACACACACATACATACTACATCCCATATTCTCTATGTGCCCGCAGGTTTAGTCGTCGATGTGGTTGTTTGTATACGGCATGAAATATGGCGGAACACGACCAATATGCGGACCAAAGCTTTGCAGATTCGGAGAAGACGATTGTCCGACATCTGTGTTTCCGCAATAGAGAGTGAACAGAAAGAAGATGATAGTATAATTAGAAAAATTGTGGATACTCATGCGTTGATATATTTGTGTAATTTATTGTAATATCGTGAGCTATTCTATTTTATATTCTAAAGAAATATTAGAAATGTGACACGTAATCTTCAGACAATTTTATCATTAAATGATACAACAATCTAAATTCTTTGGCATTCCCAAGCCAGAAAACTATTCATACGTTTCTAAAACGCAAACAAATATTTTGCAATAAGATCAATATTTTATTTAGCGTTTTTTTCCAAAATTTATTATACATCTATAAGATTAGCGAATTACAACATAAATTATAGTAATACTTCGGTACGAACTGATTTCTATTCAAGTGATTGAGAAGCGGTTTTGTGCAGAAGTCATTATCTTAATAAAATAACTTACAAGCATACACACTCGGAGACAAAGACCGCGGCACATA
This sequence comes from Crematogaster levior, assembly GCA_901521435.1. NCBI lineage: Eukaryota > Metazoa > Arthropoda > Insecta > Hymenoptera > Formicidae > Crematogaster > Crematogaster levior. The sequence continues at coordinate 160,246 of CABEGB010001402.1, read as the reverse complement.
TTTGGTCCGCCATCGCGACGCAACTGCGCCATTCCGGTACATTAGGAGTAGAGCATAAAGCAATTTTCTGTCCATCGTCCCTCTTTACCGTGCATCGTCGAGGACGCGAAATTACTCACATGTAACACGCATCGGACGGACACATAGACGGGGCACATAACGGCGGGGTGACTGTGAAAGGGTCGAACTCACTCATCCCTCCATTCCGCGCCGCCATGTTAAGCGCATAGCGAAGGGGTAATTCTCATTTGGGTGTAATCGCGCTCGCAAAACTCCATCACACTTTCCTAATAGAGCCCATGAGGGAACACACGAGGCGAATGGCTCTTCGCGCGCAACCGTTACATCGTACATCGACTTTGGCATTATATTTCTATGCCCTGTAGAGTGGTGGAGGGGTTTTATTGTGGGGATGCGACAACAAAAAATAGATTGAAAAGTAAAATAAATAGAAAGCATCCTGGTTTATATATCTTACAAAATGTTATATTTAAAACGTTACAAAACGAACAACTGATGCTTATAGCGGTACATCGCAAAAATTATGCATATGGTAATTTAGTTTCGTAAAAAAAAAATAAATAAATAAAACCTCAAGAAACACTTTAATAAATTGACAAACGGTCGATTTGATAGAATTCATATTCAAACCGCGTGCAGCGCTCTGGTGCACTTACAACCGAAGTTTACAACCGCGATCCACGATATTCCTGAAACCTTTCTCAGATCAAATTCCGATGGAATTATCCCATAACTATCGGACCGCCGTTTTCGCCGGCGATTTTATTTTGAAAAAACCGAGCGTCGGAACAGCCACACGTGCTGCACCCGCCGTTCATACGGATTTTACATATTTCTTTCGTAGCAAACTCAGTTTTTCGCGCGATAGCGTAAAAAGGAGGCAGGACGCAGGTGCGGCGGGTTCAACATTGAGATTATCGGCGAGGAGCCAAACCGGAAACCGGTATCCTAGGCACGGAGCCTCTTCCATCACTCCTGCGATGCGGGTTACCGTTGCCGCCGCCATTGCTCGTACGACGTTGTACGTAGCAAACATCCGCGCGCAGTTTCCGGAACGCTGCCTGCTCTCCGCCGCCTGTTTCTCCTCTACTTCTCCACCACCGTGTCTGCCATCACGTAACTCCTTCTCCTTACCGCCTATAACCGAATCCAGCATGGGAGCACGAAACACACGTCCGCGAAGCGGAAGAGACTACGTTCTAGAGGACCGGGAGATAATCCCGGTTAACGATTGCCCCGGCAATTACGCTGCTGGATGAGATAACGGGAAGTCGTTATTCGAATTTCTCCGAGAGGGAGTCCGAGCGATTTGAAAGGTCCGCGATTTAGAGCTGGAATACATATTTAGGGAGATATCGTTGAAGACCACCGGAGATGTGCTTGAACGTTTGTGTCTCGCCACTGAATTTCAAATAGATAGATGGGGGAGTCTCGAAAAGTCTTGAATTCTATTTTTTTTTTATGATAATTATTTTAACTTCATTGTGTATCAATATTTCGAAATTAAAGTAATCGACATCATCGTACAATTTGAGACACAGAAACAAATGTTTTATACCTGAATACGTGGTACTTTGTTAAACAGTTCCCTTATCAACTACAAAATAAAATTTTTTTTTTAAATACTAATGTTAAAATACATCAATTTTCTAACAACTCCACAAAAATCCTGTTTCCAAAAAATTATAAAATTTTGGTCCAATAATATCTGTCAATAACCAGACAACAAGGAATATTTTTGCTGTATAAATTCAACAAAAGAAATTACGCTTTTATTACATAAAATTCACAATATTTCTGAAATGTTGTCAATAAATTCCATATTATTAATCTTTATGACTCTCGCCTCGCCCTCCTCTTTCCCCTCTTAAGAAGATTTGTCGAGACATTGCAAGTGCGAATAAGTAGTTTACGTGTGTACAATTTATATCGCGCGAATAAATAGATGAGTTCGGCCAGTTGGAGATAGCTTGGTTGTCGCGATGGCACACCTGTGGAGCAAATTTACGAAATGTTTACGATCGTCTAAAGGGGCGTCCGATCCCGGTCTTTTGCCACCCCCAAATGTTGTCCCTTCAGCGCACAATGCCGCGTCGTTCGCCATTATTACGTCGTTGTTATCACCACCTCGCGGAAGCAACGAGATCCTTCCTCCTTTCATCTATCGTTCGCTCTTTCGCTCTCCTTCTTTTGTACTACGTCCTCATATCTGTATTTCATCTCTCTGCAATCTTCCGAGCGAATCAAAAATTCTTCCGCTTATAATGAATATAACGTTGATAACAAAATATTTCCTGCTGAGATTATCGATCTTCCAACGATGCGATGTGTTGTCTTTTATTTATGAGTATCCCTCGGTGAAGCACGATTGGCGAAAGTTGCCGAGCGAATTAATCGCCGTTCGTTATCTAACAAAGTATACTCACGCTTACAATTGGATTTTATTTATGGATTTTATTCAGAATGTATATAGGTGTATCAATTACAAGAGGCGTGCCCGGAAAGCACGAGAAGATCGACCTTCTTCCTTCGACTCCCGGAGCCAGCTTGGCCTTCCTCTCCTTTCATCCTGAGTTATGAATGTGCCCAATTACATCTTAAAAGCTGTGCTCCATTAATTTTCACAGCTGCTGCCGCTTAATTGGGAGCCCGGGCCGATAATAAACCCCGGAGCTTGCACCCGGGGCTCACTACTGCGTTTATGGCCTGCGAGAATTCCACGGGATTGCCGTCTTTGCAGACGATCGCATCGATCGGCCACTGGTTTACCCTTGTCGCCCGCTGTCGTTTTCCTTTACGACTCTGACCTTGATTCGGGTAGACGTCAGTAGGGTAACTACGAAACTTGCCGTCGACGTTGCTTTTCGGGAAATCGATAATAGACAGTAACCGTAAATCCTCGAGCGCGAGCGAAATGTTTGGTGCACGTTTCGGAGACACGTCTCGTTTCTCTCTCTCTCACTCTCTCTAATCGCATGTAAGGATCATCTCATTACGATCTTACGGCCATCATTCGTAGATCATCACGACTTTTATGACCGCAACATTCGAAAGACGCGATTTACTACCGCACTTCCCAGGAAACTTAATCGGCGAATTTGTCATGGCGATTATTTAATGACGTGTCACTAATTTTCCTCTAATCAGTTAACGTGCAGCGCGAACGTTGTCTCGCGAGCGGTGTCTTCTGCTTAATGAGTAATAAAATCTAAATTCGCAGAAGATATTCTTAATAAGTCCAATTTATCGTTGACGCGATCTTGATGATTTCCTAATCATGAGTAACAAGGCTCACAGCAACCGAATGCATAACATTATCGCTGATTGGCCTCGACTATCGTACATTTAACACGTGTACTAACGCTTTGAGTTGTTTTACGACAGCGAACAAATTTACGGTATCGAAATGTATTTCCACGCAGCCGCACGAGCAAGAATGATTACGTTTGCATAAACGTAATGACTCGGCCGTGGTGGCGACGATGAGCTAACATCCATAATAATATTTCACAAATTTTTGCAGAGTTGCTCCAAGGAGGTCCGGCCGATCAAGGAGCCGGGATAAATTCGACGTGGTCATCGTGGTGCCCCGACCATCAAACCGGTATTAAAAATAACTGATAGGGTCGTGGCAGCGATTTGCATGCGCTCGTTACTCGGACCGGATACTCACGTGGACCGGCTGCATCTCGTGTGGAAAGAAAACGAGAGAAAGAAAACGACGATAGCGTTAGCAAACACGCGCGAGCGTCGAGTTTAAACCATCATCGCATACCTGCTAATACTGGCAATATCTTTGTCGCGGTATGCCGAGGCCGTAGCAGGAAAGAGAAAGAGTCTCCTCCGAAGACGAGTTCGACCACGTCGTGGTGCAACTTTGTGCAAGAACGTGGAAGCTTCGCTCGTCTCTTTTTCTCTTTCTCTCTTTTTCTTTGGCGAACGTGCGTTGGCAGTGCCGCGTTCCACCCACCGTCGCTGCGACTAAACTTCTCCGCCGGCTCGCAAAACGTCTCGCGGTAATATTACCCAAAGTAAACGACCAGGTAAGCCGTAGCCGCGCCACCCAAGTGGACCTTGTTAGCGCGGATATCCTCAGAGATGCACCACCCAGAAACCGGAGGAGTGTATACTGAAGCGCGTAGAGTAACGAGAGAGGAAGAAGTGCGGCGTGGTTGACCGCGGACAAGCGAGAAAGTGGGTGTGTGAGGGAAATAAATAGAGACCGCTTTTGTAGCTTCATTATCGAAATAAAGGGTGACATCACGCTCCACCGGCTTAGATGGAACGAACTGAGTCGATGAATATTTTCCAGTTGATCGCGCTCTCGACCTTGTTAAAAAATTATTTTGCGAACCGTAAATGACAGCATTTAATAAGGAGATATTTTTGGACGCATCATTAATCAACATCACTGCGCAATCAATACATCGAGTAAAATCGAATGATAATCAGTGACTACGTCCCCAAGCACAAATATTTATCTCGTAAAAATCTCGCAGAAATAAATAGCGAGTTTCTAGTCAAAACACGTTTCCTAGCGGTTTCGACTTGTCGTTCCAGTCATTTCACTCTGAATGGTGAGATCTGGCGAGATGGAACTTAGGTTGGGTTCACCGGCAGGGTTATGGGAACGGAGTAGTGGGCGATAGCACGACACCCGCCGGTGATGCATGGGGTTGTCGCACGTTGAGTCATGTGTCATTGGATCGGCTCCGAATCGGAGAGTGCCGTATGCCGTTGGGGTAGGTATATATATACGGTGGCGAAGCTTTCTCCCCTATGAAATAAGAAAAGCAAAAGCTAGTCGGGCAGGATAGAAGAGAGAGCGAGAAGACGATAAGGAAGTTGGAAGAAGGAAAAGAAAAGCAATGAGGGAAGGAGGAATCGAAGGGGTGGTGGGGCAATGGTCCGTGAACCACCGCCATGGCGTAATGACACAGCTCTCCTTTCAAAGATTGCATCGCAGGAAAAGCTCCGTGCAGAGCTGCCGTCTCCTCCCTCCCCTCTCCTCCTCTTCTTGTTCCGGAACACCCTCTCCCTGAAGCGAACGACCGCTTGGTTTCTCCTACAGGAATCGATACGATGGCTCCAGGAATCCAAAGGATTTTACGTTAAAATACTGCAGAAAATAATGGCCCGATATACCTTCCTTCAGCGTGGGATAGCGCTTCATTCGCTCTCGTCGCGCCTCATTCCTTCTCTTTTCTTTTTTCTTACATCGCCCTCTGTTTTTCGTCTTGACATCAGACTTCTTTCTTCTCATCTTCTTTGCACGTCTGCCTTCTGATCCTTCGACCGAATTACTATGCACCGAGAGTGCATCCATCTAATTGCATCTCCATCTCGATCGACTCCGATTGGCGGGAGAAAATTGGTAGGAAGGAAATTCATCCTCGAGAGATAGCAGGACACGTATTGGGCAAAGTATTCTCGAAATAAGTGGACGACAAGAAAATTATTTTGGAAAATCGATTTGTGAATGCGTGATTTGTAATTGCTACAAAGACAAAGATTTTAAAAAATGCAAATCTTCAAGGAAATATTCAGAGTAAAAAATTTTGTGCCTTTCAACTTTTGCGTCTTTCAACTACAATAAAGATAAACAATAGCCAGTGTTCGTTGAAATTCAAGAATGTACTTTTACAAGAGCAGACAAAAGAAAGAAAATAAACAAAAAGAGAATGAGTGTGGACCGACATCGCACAAATATCGTGAGGAGAGCAACACCGACGGAGGAAGATAACGCAGCCAAGAAAACTTTTAAAACGGTTTTGATTTGATTCCATCCAGAAGGAGTTGCAACTGTATTTAAAGTTATAAGAACCAATTTAAAAATCCGGCTATTCAGGCTGTTACCTCTGCTCTGTCGCGCGACAGAAATTTGCCATCTCGTTTTTAGATCGGATAAAGAGAGACAAAAACATCCAAAGTTAAATCCGGAGTCTCAGATAAAAGAAGCAATTATATACGTATATATATATGTGGGGAGGAGAGAGAAAAAGTAGAAAGAGAGAAGAGAGAGGGAGGGAGGGAGAGAGAGAGTAAATGAGTAAGAAAGAACCAGTAGCCCAAATACAAGCAGGGAGATTCGAGACAATTGATAAGGAAAAGTGATTGCTTTCTTTCTCTACTTTAAAGAAATATCTCTAAATTTGTTCGTTCAAATTATTCTTTTCATTGGTTTCTTCTTTCTTCATTTTGCAATAACAGAATAATTTCATTAGTTAAACAGCATAACATTTTGGTTTACATTCTCTCTTGCATAGAAAGTATATTTAACTAGAATTTCTGCAACCTTCCATAAAACCTTTCCATAAAAAATATATATATAACTATTTAAATCTAAATTATTTAATTTAAATTTATATAATTGAATATCTTAACAATCATACGTTGAAATGTTCAAATAATTTTCGCTTAACTATTAAACAAAAGTTGTAATTACAATGGATAATGAAGGATATCTTATATTCATTCTCCTTGTGTCTTGAGCATGCATAATACACAATATTCCTATTCTTAGCTGAGGCTGCCGTTAGCTACTTCAGGTACACGTGATAACTTCTGGTTTAACCATGAGATGTTTATTTGCGCTATCTATCAAGCCCGAGGTAACAGGACTGTCATAGAGTATTTCTCGAAGGTAATTACTTAGAAAATCGAAAGTGACGTCTTCGTGAAGCGCGCTTACGCGTTAGTAAAGCTAACTTTTACCATTTGCCGCGCCCGACACGTTATGAGAAATTACTATACCACAATTACTTGCTACTTTTAAACACTGGAGTCGTTCGACATAAAATTTATTTCGGTATTAAATGGAAAGACAGAAAAAAATCTCTAATGTTAAAAAGGAAATATATCTAATATAATAAATAATATTCCGAGATACGTATCTTATTATAAAACATAATATTAAACATATATTAATTTTTAGATATTTTATATATATGTATATATGTGTGTGTGTATGTATATCAAAATATAATAATAGTTCGATAGAAATACATTTCACAGATAAATTTGTTCTAAATGGTTGTTTGATTTATTAGTAATAATAGTAAATTAATAACATTAAGAAATAAATTTAAAATACATTTATATATACACCGATTTCTATATACGCCGATTTATATATACACGATCGGACTTGGGTCTTTGATGGCCAATCAACGATCTGCGTAAAGGCAGTACATAACTAAAAATGCGCAGTCGAACTTTAAAACGCACCACAATCACCAACTTAGAATCAATGTGATTTCAAATGTTGTTGCTAATAAGAATCCCCCACCCTCTTCAGATAAATAATTTATTGCGAAAAATATTACCTCAGTCAGGATTCGAACCTGGAACCGTGTATATATAAATCGCGTTTTAAATTTATTTCTTATTATTAAGTAACCCACGGTCATGAATATTGTAATATTTGTTAATAATATTGTATTGTTAAATTAATAAAATCAAGATAAACATCAAGATGTAATTTTTCTTTTCGAAAAGAGAGATGCGTTTATTATAGATTCCTAAACTTACCGCTACTTCAGAGCTAATTTTCGCGAGTGAATGATCGATCACTCTCATTTCCCTTGTGTGCTTGGCTTATTCTAGAATAAACCAAGAATTTCTAGAATTTCTCGTGTTAGCACATACATAATTCTCCGCATCTCATGCTACTACGCAGAAGTTATGAAAATGCAGTAAGCCGAAATTTACAATCCCGCCATCTTTACACTTTGGTTTTCTTATCGACACCAGTCGAATTGAGGATTTTCCGTGTTTACCCAGGAAGAGATAAAGTGTCTGCAATATATCAAGAACGAGATGTCCGCGTGCTTCTTCTCCCGCGTGCGAGCACCCTTGTGCACACGTTGCACATGTGTGTAAGTTGCACGTATGTGTAAATTACATGCTCTCATTCGGTGGATGGACTCGATACGCAGCCGATACATGTATCTCGTCCCGTTGCGGAATTGCAAAGGGGAATAAGGTGATCACGTGCGTACACACGAGGAATCGATCATGGCAACACGCGGCAAGAGCAAGGATATTGATTCGAAATGACTAATAATACGGCTTTGTTCTTTTTATCGATGCCTTAGTCATATTATTCGACCTAGTCATCAATTGATTAAAAAATATTGTTGATCTTCAGGAACTAAACGAACTCGAAGAGACAATTGGAAATGCCGTCAATCTTATTTGTATGTATAATTCACATATCAATGTTAACCCTTTGCACTCCGAATCATATTTCATCATATTTCATCTATTGGTTTGGACTTGAAAAAATGTCGAGTGAGACTCGAAAAAGGAGCTCCTGAGATAAAAACTGATGTCGAGTCACACTCGACATAGGAGTGCAAAGAGTTAATAGATATCTTCGTGTCTAAAGGATTTAATTGACTGTCCGCTTGAAATTAAATTTCGTCTTGAGGCCAAAATATACTAAACATTAAATTTTGGCGCAGAAGATTAAAGTAGGCTCCGAAACAAAATGCAAATGTGACTTTGGAGGGACTTTGGAGACATGCGTGTAGTCACGGCAAACTGAAACTTTAATCCACGTATTTCCAAAGTTTTGTATTTCGCTCTGTTTTGCAGGGCAGTTCGTCATCTCGCCTAGATCCGCCGTCGGGCATGGAAGACCAGTCGGGACGTTAGCGGAGGTCGAGGAAGGAGAAGGACGAGGATGGACGAGGACATAGAGGATGGTACTACGGGGTTGGGGAAAGTTCGATGGGAAGAGCAGGTTGTGGAGAGATGAGGCAGGAGAAAGGGGGTGGCGTGTTTGCAGATCCTCTATCGGGCGCTTCAGTCCCCGATCCGCCGTTTCCCCGTTCACCAGCAGCTCTCGCGCTCACCACCACCTCCACCTCCATCCACCCCTGAAGCGCGCGGATGGTTTGGGGTAGAGCGGCAGGCGGCGCGAGGCAGATAAGAGAATTGCACTGTCAAGCCGGAATGATATATTTGACCAACATTTCCATATAACCCCGGCAGAGGCGCTCTCGCGTATCACGCAGCTCTCTTACTCTCGTATTCTTCGCCTTCTCTCCTCCCTGTTCTATTTCCTCCCTTTTCCTCCGTTTTCCACCCCTTCTTCTCTCTCGGCTCACTGGCGGCGGCCAGCTCGTGCTCTTATTTTCTCTCGTTCTTCGATTCCTTTCGTTCTCTCTGTTTCCCGATTCGTTTTATCCTTCCTCGCACATTTTTCCTCTTTCTCGTCCTCGCGCATGATTCGTCTGTTTTACCTTCTTTTATTTCTCTAAAGCCCGCTTCTATTTCCTCTTTCCCTCGCTTCTCTCTTTTTCGACTTCACGTTGTAACCGCTGCAAGCGAGAGACGCTGTGAAATTACGTTTGGGGTCAGCGCGCTTATTGACAGTTTTATACGCCGACATTCTTATTGCAAATCCGCTCATTCCACCGTGAAGTAGCTACACCGGTAAAACGGAAAAGGAAAATCTTTTATCGGTGCTATGTCGGACCAACGAAATTCTATTTTCAAAATAGATTTTATCAGCAAAACAAAGCAATCTATTAAGAGTACAGCTCACAGCATTATATGTCAAGTAAAATAAACTTAAAGTAAAATTAACTTATTTAGGATAAAAAATTGTGTTTCAACGAACTATCGCAAATTATTTACTAATGAAAAATATCAGAAAATCAAATTGCAGCATTGCAAAAAAAATTAAATAACAAAAATTAATCTTAGTAATCATGAGTAATAAATCTGTATCAGATAATGGATACGGCAAAAAATAATGGAGATACAGCCAAAAAGACTGAAAAAATTCAAAAAATGGAAAAAGGACGCGTCGAAAGGACGCGTAAAAAAAAGCATAACGATATCGTCCGGTTATTCGTAAGGAAATCATCCTCGCTCCCTTCATCTCTTTTTACGTGGAGATATATGAGAAGTGCACGCTCCGTGCTTTCGGAAACAACAGACCTACACAACGGCGACGAGTTATCGCGCTGCGGATAAGAGGCAATACAATTTAGATAATTAAACAGATATCAGGCGACCGTTATCTGATGCGCTAAATGTAAAATAGCTCCTGCGTCTGATCTCGCGCATTCCTTTCTTAGACAATCATTAGCAAAACTTGTAGTTCCTCAAAAAACAAAGACGTTAAGCTTCGTAAATATATTCGAATCGCGACACAAACGTCTCTGTCTTCTTCGAAGACATGGGGATAATCGATTAACCGAATAGGACAACCGAATTGTGTGTGACAAGAAACGAGTGCCTCCGGTAGCGGTCGGCATTCAAAATTGATCGATAGCAAGTTACCCAGTGTTCGGCCAGTCGCAATCGATTCATCCGAACTCCTTTATCGAGTGAATCAGATCAAACTTGGACAGAAAAAAAACTTGCTTACTGAGACCGGCCGAGTCACTGTGACGAGGTGCTTTGTCCCGTACACCTCTTCCCGCCAACAATCTATCACTCGTATATGTATGTATTAAGTAAACTAAGAGATTATAGTGTACAACATACAAAATACATATTATTACGTTTTGCAAATACGACAAATCAATAATGTTTAAGAATTTATTTATACAAAATTATCTCAATATTTTTTATGATTATTTTTGGCATTTTGTGTGTGTGCGCGCGCGCGTCAAAACTGCTTAAATTGAGGAGAAAAGTAGATGGCAAGTAGAAAAATTATTTTATTCCGTTAGTTTTCTCATAATGACATCAAATTAATCTTTTTCCTTGTTATACGTGTGAAGGGGAAAGAAGGATAGATTGAGTTTCTATGGTCTGGTATTATGCATGTATAACGACGTGGATAGCGGCAGCGATTTGTCAAAGCCGGCGTGGCGCCTGTCACTCGCCTCTTTACAGCGCGATCGTTAACGAAAAGAAGAAAAGGGCGGGCCGATCGTTCTCCAAAAGGAAAACAAAGAGGATCTGGATGTACGGCGATATTATCTTCTCTATACCGCGGCGCAAGCTCCCCGCAGCAACGGACCTGGGCCCCCCGGCGAGCTCTGCGTGTGTTAATTTGAATCGAGAGAGATTACGCGGAGGCGCCCCGTAGGGCGCAGCCATTTTGTATCAAAATGTCGATAAAGGAAGTCAGTGGTCTCGGTCCCTGATGACGACGATGGTATACGTCCCTCTGATTACGATCCGTCGCCTAATCGTCGGGTTTCGTGCCAGGACGAATGACGTGATCTCCGTGACTCCGTTGGGACCGGCGGAAACTTCTTTTCATTTCACATTTATGTCTCAGAACATGTAACGAATGTAAAATTATTCGATATCACGAACGCTTGCGGATTCTCAGCAGTGACTGATTATCCATGAAAGACGTATGCTGTATCTTCGCACGTGCTCCAATGATAGCGTGATGATTACATAATCGTAATATATTCGTCTCGCTCACATCCCACCGAGAGATTATATAAAACTATATGATAAATTTATTCGTTTCTCTTACGGTATACGACTAAAACGTTATTAGTGTAATTTTACACAGAAACCAATGTGACATGTCACGAAAAGGTGTCAATGTCAAAGGTACACGCTCGGAGCTGCACTTGAATACGCCGGCGTTAGCTTTTTGTTAATCGAAGATGTTACGCTGATTATTATCGCATGAAATTAATCTGCTTCTCCGCGCGAGCGTTGCTTTATGCGAGAAAGGATCGATCTCTAGATCGGATCTACTACGATGGAAATCCGTCCCGAAGAAACGTGGTGGAGGTCGACAGGAATTTAGTCTGAAGTTATTGGAGTTCCCCTGTAGTATGTAGCGGCTCTACGTACGAAGCATTCCACGGGGCAGATACCTGCGGACGTTGAACCGTAACCCGAAGAGATTTATTCGAGCAAGCGGATAGGCAGCGCCGAAAAGAAAAGAGCACGAGCCCGGTGGGAATTTTTCCGATTCTCGCCAGCGTTTTCAGCCGCGAAGAACGAAGCGCGAGGTCGCATCGAATCCTCCTCGCGATCCTCGATCCTCGATGGCGATGAGAGATTTCACGGGACAGGAAAGAACATTCGCGAGAGATATGCGCGTTATATCATCGTCGACATCGTGTAATTCTACTCGACCGTACGCGATGCGCTCTCCTCTCTTTCCGCCGCGCGGCAACTCTCCGCACCCCATAAATATCGCTGAATCATCGTCGTTGTCCCGCTCGCAGTTCTCGAGGTATCCGAACACGGCTAAAGCGTATCCGTATAACGTCGCGTTTGTATCTCCGATGTTGCCGTTTAATGGGACCGCGATTTTCCCGATCGTGAAATTCAAGAGAATTGTTCGCAGTTGTACGACCAGTAAATCGACTAGGAGCATTAATATTTAAATGACGGTTGTCTCAGGAGTTATATACTCGTGAAACTTCATGCGTGGTATTCTAGGAATATCTTAGCTGATAAAGCAAAACGATAAAATGTCACGACAAATAACTGGTATCATGGTGTCTATCACTGGTAATCATATTTTCCATATTGCTCGAAATAGACGTGTAGCGTGAAATAAATCATTATGTAAGCATCTTTAAATAAATGGAGATATTCTTATCGGTTTAAATTTAATCGATCGGATATTCTCCCCTTGTAGGCCATATATCTCCATTTCGTTCTCCATTTCGCCACGTGAAAGATCGATCTCTCGAACCAAGCCGTAAGTTCCACAACACGCAGAATGGTCGGCGAGCGTAACGGCGCGTACGACGCGCGATTTCCCGATTTCGCATTTCCTGACGATACGCGCGCGAGCAGAGTGCGTATTGCGGATACGCATCATGTGCACGCACGCAACAGCACGGGCAATCAAATGCTCGCCGGACCGTCTCGCGCTATTTGTCTCTGCGGAAGACGAGTGAACGCTGAAGCGACGCGGAGTTGTTGCCGCGGTTGGCCCGGCGAACGCGAGCGACACACCAATTGTTTGGTGCACGCCCGATTAAACGGTCATTGTACGATTCCGCGATGTGAGCGCGTCGCTTGGCGTCGACGAACGACGGTAACCAACGCGGAATATTGCGTTTCCACGCGCGAGAATCGCACGCAGCGGTTTACTGCGACCGACCGATGTCTATCTACGCCAATCGCGTTTTCCGGTGCATGCCGGCGAAATTTGTGATTTCCAACCAGATACTTTGAATAACTATCGTTGGCGTGTTTAAGGTGATGTTTCGAGCGGCTCGCGTTTAATTCATCGCGTGTCTTCTGACGAATTAACGTTTATAAATGCTGGACAATTACAAGTAACTAATTAGCAAAATGTGTAGAAGCAAGAATTTATTACGTGCGAATTATTGCGAAGGAAATATTTTAGCTAAATCCACGTCTCGCGAAAATACCTTATATGAATGATTCCAGATAATCTGGATTTTATACGGCAAATTGCGGCCCGAGTTACAGCGATGAATGCTAAAAAAAACGATCGCCGTGTTCCAAATGCGGAAGGGATGATCGCGGGAGGGTGACTCGGTTGCGTATCGTGTTCCTATACTTTGTGAAGAAGGAACAAGGCATAATCGGTGCTGTAGTCTCCCCACCGTGACGGCGAAAGAGGGACGTCACTTCCGACGGAAAACCGTACCCCGTCCTCCTCCGCGCCACCTTTGTATTATTCGGCACGAGTGTGTTTATTCTCACCCCCGTGGAAACAACATAACGACGTGTCGTACGCGCAACCCCATACCTCTAGGGTTACCCTTGTACGCAACCCTATTAGAGCAGCGACAAGTAAACCATGACATCAGCGCGTCCATCAAAGGAGAAACGTAACAGAAACGAAGAAAGCGCAGCGATCGATCACGTTATTTGCGCTCCGGAAGAACTTCCGGTCAGCTTGCTCGTGATCGGCCGCGAGTGCCGAACCGACAGGAAGCGTCCGTCGGTGAGAATAATTCCTGACTGACCAGAAACTCACTTCCGGTTGACTTACGTTGGATAAGCATACGAATCGACTAGGAAAATGCAATGTCGAGACTCGGAATAGCGAAAACAAAACGGGTTGACAAGCTGAAAGTCTTACTTACGCATGCCAGCGCTCATTCGTTAACGTTAGCAACAGCAGGGTACTCACCTGAAACAGAAAAGAGATCAAAGATTATAATCGGATGATATTTTAATTTTAGAATTAAAGGAACAAGCTATAAGAAATTATAAATTATAATAATTCGTATATTCGAGATGTTTAATTTCATGATTTATTTACGGAATAATGATCATTGAGTATAAGAAAAAAAGATTTCTATGTAACAACGGTTAATAATTTAAAATAGTAATACACATTCGGTATTCATTTTATTGTTTCATCACAATAATGCATAAATCCGATATTTATACAAATATAAATATTATTATTCATAAAATGTGTATGTTACTGTAATCATTTTTATCGTTATTTAATAAGATGCGAATATGGCTGACATATTAAGATATAATGATACATCACGTAATGATCATCAAGAAAGCAGAGAATATTCCAATTTGCATCTCTTTTTTTTGCATTTTCCTACAAAATACGTCCGACGAGGATACAATGTAAAAACGCGGCAAACACCCAGTTTTCACGATAAGAAAAAAAAATGGCAGAGAATGGCAATCGCGCGCAGAGAATTTCTTGTAAAGAGAAATAAGTGGCATCTTTATAATGGTCACGATACAATGCGAGCATGCGAAAAGGTCAAGGGCACTGATACACCTCTCGATTCGTATCTCTCTGTCAGTTCCCACGTGACAAGAACTCCACACGTGAAGCACTCTCGATGGAACCCCCCCGAGAAGTTTTACGAGTGCCTCCTTGAACGGAATCGCGGGACTGAAGCGAGCCAAATAGAAGAAATCAGAAAGAAAAAAAGAAGATATTTTCGAAGTCGTACTTCGGTAAATGTGCAAGATGTCAGTCGAGACGATTTTCCTTCATATTCACGATGCGGTGCTATCTTATCTGGATCTTCGACACATTTCATTTAGATTACAATGTGTGTGTGGGTGTGTGCGTGTGCGTGCGCGCGCGTGTGTGTGTGTGTCGAAAGAAAGCACAGAAACATGACAAATTGTAAAAGTGTACTTTCAATGGGCGTAAGATATTAAAACATCTGCCATGAACTCTTTCATTAGAGTTACCCGATGATTTAACAGACGTCACTTCCTCAGCTGAGACCAAAGGGAGGAATTTTCCATAATCCCCCGCCGGCGAATACAAACGAAGTTCGAATTCAGCAAAATTTTCTCTTACCCCTCGACTTTTCGCTGATTTCGCGCCCGCGAAAAAGAGAATTCCGCTCGTTCTCTGAATAATTGCAGGCAGCAGTAGACGGAAGGTACGAGAGAAGGTGAGATCGCGGGCGAAACTTCGCGTCTATTATTACCACGATCGCAAGAATGCCGTAGCTGCCGTACAGAGGTAGTGGAGGAAACGACGTGTCCGCCATGAGCCAGTCCGGAGACGAGGAAAGAGGGAATGCGAGGAACGAAAGGGCGTAGAAACCAAAAAGGATGGACGAGGGGAGACGAGAGGGGAAGAGCAGCCCCCTACTTACGTAATTTTAAATTAAACTGTGACGTTTTCAAATTAACGTTTTTGCCCGTCCTTACGCTCTCTCTTTCTCTATCCTTCCTCCATCTCTTCCTCTCTTTCTCTCTCTTTGTTCTTTCTTTCTCGCTCTGCCTTTGGAGCTTCAAGCTCGTGCTAGACCCAAGGTAGAAACTTGTGATATTACGGCAGGGTTTTTCCGCTCCTCTCTCTTCCCCTGCTCATTCTATCTCCTTCTCTTTTTCTCTATCTGTCTCTCTTGTTCGTACGCTATCCAACGTTTTCTTTCCTCATCTCTCTCGGCCCCGCCAGTCCCAAGCGCGGAAGCGTGCGTAATTTAGGTACCAGGAAATTGGTTTTCTCGACAATGAAATAGAAGAATGCGATGCGACAAAGCCTTGAAGAGGCTCGAAAAAAGAAGAAAGAGCGATGCCTTCGCGCGTACAAGCACACGGCATGACTCACCGTCCACGCACTTACTCGTCGCGGCAGTAATTGCAATAACTGCACTCAGCTCTTTATTATTAAGGCTACGGCTGAATGGAGAATTTCACGTTAACATCGCCGAACGGATTTCCATTCATGGCGGTGGTTTCGTCGACGTCGCCGAGAAACGGAAAGGATCCATTGTCCCGTTGCGACGTGTCTCGCGGAAAAAGACAGAGTCGGCTGACGCTGGGCCCACGGATTCGCGCGGTGGCCGGAAAGTACGCGGGCAGGCTCTGAATCCACTTCTGTATCCTAATTTGGAGAACAAAAGAGCAGTCCGTGCGCCCGCGCGCAAATATGAATGACGTTTTTGCGGTGCGCGAGAATAGAAAGAGAGAGAGACTTCCGACAGAGATTCGCGCACTCGTTATATTCCTCGTCCATCGCAGACAAATCGAACAATCGTATTAAAAGGAACATCTTTTTTCACTCCGCGTGTTACGTTTGTCTGCGGCAAAAGAATGCAAGTCTATTCCCCATGAAACTTTAATACTTTGAGCGGCACGAAGGTAAGAAATTTCGAGAATCTATCGTGCCGACTGACTGGCCACGGAAGCGACGTCCGCCGCAGGAATTCCGACGTGGAAGCCGAGAAGATTATCTATCAAATTAGACACGGTGCTTACGTATACGTTCAATAAGATCGCGGAAACGCCGGCGGTGGACGCGCACCGTTGGATTCGTGCTTTTCTCGCTCGCTGAAGAGACCGACAAATCGTTCGACGATAATTATCCGTCGCACACACAATCGAAGTATCCTGTAGTCGTCCGGCGTGGTGGGCTCGCATCCTGTTGGTTCGTCTGGTCGGTATCGTCGGTGCGTGCATAGCTCGGTACGAGCCCGCGGAACGCTCGTAATTGTTCGGTCGCCAGGGCCACTGAATAAAATACAAGCTACCGGTCGCGCTGTCTGTCAGTTCGCTCGGGGCTGCTGCCTGTCCGTCACGCTGACGTGGGAAGACGCCGCCTGGTTCCACCCCAGAAGCTCCGCCACTACCGAAAGCTAGTTACGATTGTTGTTGAGAAACTCGGAGTCATGCAAGCCCGCTATCCGCCTCCACCCTCGCGCTCGCGCGCGCGCTTCTAGTCGTTCGCCGTTCGTAGTGAGCAATTTCATAGTCATGCAATCATAATCAACTCGAGATAATAGTTTTCTCGACCGGGCGCACCGAGTTTCTCTGCAAATAGCGAGTACACGTTTCGCGCTTCAAACCGATTCAGATTTTACGGAATTCCCAGCATTTTCCAGCGTTATGACATTTTCAAATGCGCCCGCCCCTCTGCAACGATCCAAAAGTTCGTCGGTGTAATCTACGAGTTTAACTACTGTAACTAGAAAACTAATTTTTATCCCGTTGTTGGTATCCTGGTCCTGTTAAACCAGACCGATATGCAATTTATGTTTCACAATACAAGCATGTCGTATCACGCGAAAGATCGGTTCTCGAGAGAAAGAGAGAATTGAGATCGAGATCGACTGAATAATTAGACAATCCGGTTGGTTGCGTGGGAGCGATTAGTCACACGACGGGTGATGCGTAGCGTTCGTGCGGCCGAAATCTTTCGGCTAACGACAAGCATACATCGAAGAAAGGAAGTGAAAAGGGTCCGTAGAAAGGAAGAGTTGCAGCGGGCTTCGAGAAACGTTCGGCCGTGAAGTCATGGCAATATCTCGGAATCGCTCATCCATCTTGTGGCACAATCGCGTAATTCCCGGCATCCTTTTCCAATTATACCCATCTGTTACCCTCGCCCATACGTTTTTTCCTCCTCGTTTCCAACTTCATTTCCACTTTTTTACCGTTCATCGGGAGGACCCCACGTGCATGAAATCTGCTTGGATAATTGCAAAGGACACTCCGTGCTACGAAACAACACGACCGCAAAGTAACGAATGAACGTTGCCGTTACGAGGGGAAGGAAACCGACAGAAAGGTGCGGGCGTATCTCCGAGGACGAGCGATAAAGTCAAAATATGTCAATAGCCCGACTGTGGTAGACCGCATAAACTATTACGTCGCGAAGAACGAGAGTCGAGGGTTGCTTTGAGTCATGCGAAATGACGTGTCGACAAGCCTAATTGTGCGCGCGGTATTGCAGCGCTGACCGCACCGTTCGCATAGAATTAATAAGAGGATAATTTCCTTTCTTCCAAGCGGATACACCAACATGTGCCTGTGATGCGTTGCATAAATGCGTACGAAGTCGAAAATCGTGAAACCTCAAATCGCGTCGCTCTAATGCACCGCACGAATTAAGGGCGTCAACGAAGCGAAACCCGGACAGCTACAATGGTTGCATCATGTGCACATTCTTATTATTAATTCGCTAAAGCAACCTCGCAACTTATTTTTCACCAAGTATCACATCGATGAGTGCAACGAATTTGAATTCGAAGCGATACGACAAAATCCACTTGGCGTGACCGTTAAATGCGGTTCTTGAAAATTAGAAGAAAAGAGTCATTGGCAATGCCGTTCAGCGGCGCGCATCAGCGAAAAGGGAAGAAAATCTGATAGGTATAGCGATGGAGTGGTAGGGGTAGACAGAGGTGATGGAGAGACTAGAGTGCATTAGCCTAATCTAATGACGCAAAGAACTAATAAGAGAAGCTGCTGAAATCCGTTTCCCATTCACGGATTTCTCCCTCTCTCGCTCTATTCCCTTTTCCATCAAGTTTCCTTCCACTCCTCATCCTCCACCGTCCGCACCTCCACCCTCGGCACTGCTATAACCTATCTGGTGCCCGTAGGGCTAATGCATCGCACAATAGATCAATTACATACATTAGTGGCTTGGAGAATGGCTGAGGGTGTCTGTAAGCCTGTCTCCTCCATCTCTCTCTTCCTCCCTCCCTCTCCTTCTCTCGCTATCTGCGTATTTGCTTCACTCTGCTCCTCTTGAGATATCGATATCTATGGGTAGCATCGCTAACAAAATGCAAATACAAACTAGATTTTAACTGCCTACCCTCTCATGTTAAATTCGAGTACAACGCAGTCGAATTACTGCGGTTACTGATTCTTTCTCACCATTAATCATTAATCATTAATCAAATTCAGATACCTCTTCATACATACATACGTCCTATCGTGCTATTGGAAAATGTACAAAAAAAACAAACAGCTTGTTGTTTACACGTAAAGATGCTTGACATGTAAACCTTGAGATAATTTTAATCCAAGGGATTTCGAAACTAACTCGCCAGACGCTCGTCAATCGTGAAGGTTTTAACGCGCATCTTCAGCGAGAGAGGTAAAAGCAGTTTCACGTTGGTGGCGGTGGGTCTGCGAGAGAGTGAACAATTTATGCACCGAAGAAAATTTCGCGCGCGCGCGCATCGCCGAAGAGAGTGGCGAATAAGGTATCGTACATGTAGATACACCATGAACGTCGCCGAGGCCGCCACCGACGACACAACAACAACAACGACGACGACGACGACGTCGACGACGACGAGGACGATGAAGATGGGGAAGACGACGACGAAGAAGAGGAAAAGAAGGAGGACAACGAGAACGACGACGTAAGACGTCTCAAGCAAGGCGACCCAGGCGAGAGAGAGCAGCTACAGGCATGCCGGCGAATCGTAAGTTAAGACGGGGTGGTAAAGGAGGAAGGTTAGCCGACGCAAACATAAAGTTCCAGACTTACGACGCGAGATCCCCGATAGCTCCTCCGCGGTGGGCATAAAAGCATTAAAAAGCAGCCGAGGCAAAAACGCAAGTGCATACGTACTCGCTCGCACGCATGCAACGTGCACGTACGTGCGTCACTCGACATGGTCTTGGTGTGGCTATATAGGTATATACCACGCCATGCTCTCGCGGGGTCGTCTTATTCCTCTTCTTCCATTCCTCTCCTTTACCTTCCTCGCTTGCATGCGTTCTTCGCGGTAGACCCCCGCGGCGACCAACCTGTCTTTCCAACACCGTCCCCCCGGCTATCTCGCCGTGGATATCCCGATAATACTCGAGGTGCGTCTAAATTCTTTCGTATGCGACTCAGTGGGAAGGCAGGGACGAAGGAACAGAGGGTGGCAGGTTCGGATGGTACGCGATAACGACGAATCAAGTGTGATACCCGAAGAAACGCGTGATATCGTTCGGTACCGTCGTCTCGTTTACATCAAGTGACAACGAACTCTCTCTAGTTGCGATATAGTCTAGTTTCGATTTCTTCTATGAAAATCTGATTGCCCGATTGATCGGAATTGTTTAACATTCCGAACAATTACGCGATCGTTCGCTCATTGTGATCTTATTCGCGCAAAATTGACAAGCACAGGATTTGGTATTGGTCGTTCTAATATAGCGCTCGTAAAATAGTAAATGGAGAAAGCGTTGTCCGACGGTCGAAGAGATCCGGAACGAACAGTGCAGTAAAGAGTCCAGCGCTGTAGTTTTTGAAATATAGGCTCCCCCGGCGATAATGATGAACCGTGTTTACACTGAAGGTATCTTAAGCGAGGTACGGGGGTAGGGGAGAGGCGCCTCGTCAAGCTTTACGGGGGCGGGAGCGCGAGTGGTCTCCTCCGGAGGTGGAGAGGCTGCAGCAGAGCGGAAAGAAGGCAACTCCTTTTTCATGTAAATACGATGTAGCCGCGTGTAAAGACGGCTGACCGCTCGCTGTATACGGCACAATGTCGGCTGCTGGGCCTTTCACAGGTCAAAGCGACGCGACTGAGAGGAAGAGAGGAAGAACGCATCGGTAGAGGAGATGAGGGAAGAGAAGTGGAAGACGGTCGACCGTAAAATATATCAACCGCTGTGTGACTTCGCGGTGCAGCCACAAATCACGCGGACCCCCGCTGCTACCCGCGATGTGGGTGTACCCTGATGTCTGTTCTGCACATGCGGCGATGCCGCTGTGCACCTTTCCCGGGAGCATCCGCGAGTAACGATCGAAGAGCCGATCGCGCGAGAAAATGTTCACGAGATTGTGGCAAACTGTCGAACGAATTCCCTCCGGTCTTCAAGTGAAAATTAATTACACGCGAATTCCAGCGTTTAAATTTACTTAATCATTATTCTCAACTAGTCGTATCAATGTAATTATATGAGAATGTAATAAAATATTAAAAGACAATGATAATCATAATAGACAATAGAAAAAAAGAAAAAATTTTGTTTCTGTACATAAGACGGAAAAAGTTTCAAATTCCTGACGCTTTCTCTGTCTTCATAGATGAACAAATGATATATCGAATTCGTGGAGATTCCGAAGATTGCGTCCTCCGGTCGGCAAAACTAATCCCGCAAACCCATGTATCATCCAAAGTTCGTTAGAAACTTTAAATATGCTACCTGGAGAATCCAACGGTGAAAGTACTGCGGGAGGGAGGCGGAGCAGAGCGGAGATCGTCTCGTATCCGAGGAGCGAGCATAACGCGCGCCCCGGCGCGATCAAGCAGGAATCTTCTCCGGTGAATACTATTAATGAGGGCCGCCGTCCGGGAACGAAGAAGCATGGAAGGCAGAGAAAAGATGGTGATACGACGAGGGGACGCAGAGGAGGGGACGAGGGTGCCTTTTGAGAGAAGTTGCCTTTTGTTGGTCTTCGATGTGAGTGAGGAAATAATACCTCGTGGAATGTGACCCGTGCACCTCCTCGCGCGTATCAGGGTCTACGCGTGTGTAGATCAACGCTCGCTCGATCCTGATCCACGACGTCGCTCGTAGAACGCAATCCGACAATCGTATGTACCGTCACTATGAGAGTGTGCCTCTTTATGGACGGGGAAAAATGTTCTCCACCGTCGTCTCGTCGACTATATCTTACTGCGTGTCGCAAATGGAGCACACGTCGAAATGCATTAACGAGCAAATTAGGCATCACCCCCGTGAATTAAGGTTTGATATAATTAGGTCGACGTGATAAGGATCGTGGAAATTTCCACAACAGAAAAGCAGAATGTAAAAGATAACTGACAAATGACTATGAAGTCTCATAGGTCATAGCGCGGCTATAATTTACTTTTTTTCTTACGTTAGATATTTTTCAAGCAAATCTGCCGTGATCTTGTCAATGCGACTATTTATGTCGTTAATTAGAATAAATATGCGTTTCCGTGCGAATTGGAAACTCGATGCTGCCATTTTGCTGCTTCGCAGAACGAAAAGCAAATTTTGTTCATCCTCACGGCGGATATTCATCTTCCTTGTCATCGGCTATACAATTTTACAAACGAGAAAGAGGGATCGGCCGTGAAATAATAACAATGGCAAAAAAAGCAGGGGCAAATGGCGCGAGACGAGGTAAGACGGAGCACGAGATGAAAGCGCGAAGTCATTTATAACTCGGGTGGAGTGGCACGTGATTAGAAGTACCAAATGACCGTGCCAACAACGGCGGCAGAAACAGCATCAGCAGCAGCGTCAGTGACGAGGTACCGACCGAAGTATCCTCTTTGCCCCATTGCGCACCGAGGACGAGAAATGTTTTAACCGGTAGCGAGCGGGATCATTATAACGATTCGAATCTACCAAGAGAAAGAAAAAGAGAGAGAGAGAGGCAACCGCTCTTCCCCGCTTCGTTGAGCCCCGCTCGTTATTAATATCGAATAACGAGATGCCGCACTGGTTGTAGCTCGCGAGCGCCAATGGCATGCGTGCCCACGGCATATTCTTTATTAACGATGTACCACCATTCCCAGGATCGTCCACGTACCAAAAAATCCACTCGATGCCGAGACAGAGTCTGTCCAAGAGTGGCTGCAGCCAGACAGGGAGAGCTTGAAAGGACCGAACCGCAGGTAGATTCGAGATCAAACGCGAAAGGAAGAGAGGGCGAGAGAGTCAGAAGAAGATCTTTGATATTCGTGGGACGAACGTTCGTTATCGGACGACGCATAACTCGGCGAGCAGCTCTGCGAAAGGCAGACGAAAGGTACGGTGCGAGCGTTTATTGCTCGTTAGGTAGGAGAGATGTGAATGCGGTAACTGATGAACATGGTTAAGATATTTTCCTGCTATATTCTCCGCCGTCACTCGGCCAGTTTATATAAATGTCGCAAAACGTAACGCGTGAAAAATCGATAGTCGGAATAGTAATGATTTAACGACGGAGGCTAATTCCAATCAAGGAAGCATCCTTCTGTCATGCGGCTACGAGTTATCAGGAATGACAGCGACAACTTTTACTTCCGCTCGCGATTATCCGGATTCCATCAATTTTCATTTCGTGATATGTTCAGCGCGCATATCCGCTGACGAGATAAATGTGGCTGATAACTACAACGCGGTTCGATATCCGACTTGTATTAAATCGTCGCGGCCAATAATTCTCGACGATCAACTCTCCGATCCGACTCTCCGATTGCTCAAACGGCGATTCGTTGCAATCTTTTTTGATTATTTTTGCACCTAACAAGTGTAAATATAATTACATCTAATGGTTATTGATGGCCCCCGTATTTTATCTAGTATCTAGCCTAGAGTTCTTCTTGCCGTACTCGCACACTTGCTCCACCGATAAATTGTATCTCCTTTTCTGTGGATCCTGAACAGGTCTTTCTTTAAGATATCGGACCGTGGCATGCCGGTGTTATGGAAGCGATGCTTTAGGAGCGATACTGTCGGGCACCGACCCCCCGTCGCACGACCGACACACAACTTGATTCACCACGGGACGATGGGCGAGTGGGTGCTTCCTTTTTGCTCCCAGCGATCTCTCGCAGGCGTTCAACGTCGGATGGAAATGTGCCGAGTCGCACGTAAGAAGCCGAAAGAAGCGCCTATCAAAAAACCGAATCGACACTCGAATAAGCCGAACGAGCTGCGGTTGATCCTTTCGCGTTTCATTGGACGTAAGATCGTTAGAAACGATTGCAAGATCTTTCGCAAGAAAAAAATCATATAGACATATTTACTGATTATTTATATTATTTATAATTGCTTCAAATTATGTAAAAAAATTTTGACAATTTTTCATCTTCATTTATCGTTAAAAAATTTACAAGATCGAGAGATGATAAAAAGTGAGATATTTTACATTTTAATTCCTCTTTTATATATTAGTAAATAAGAACTTTTAAAATGATTCTTTTTAATTTGACAATTTTCTTAATGTTCTGTGAGCCATAGGAATTCAATTAGCAATTGCATTATATGATATTTTCATTTGTGGTCACTGGGTCACACATCAGTTTCACAATGGATGCAGCGCGGCTCTTCAGCTCTATGTGACGCGACAGAAACGATGTACCAGCGTCATCAGACCATGACATGGCAAAATTCTCTGCTTAAGCCGGCAGATCGTATACAAAAGCACGGCTAAGCTCTCGCATTAAGCTGATCACAAAGGAGGAGATAGCAGCTCATCGAGCTAACATTGTCTAAATCTAAACAAGATATTAATTTTTAAAAATATATATATATTACATAGCCATTGCAATCGACTTATAAAAATGATTTTCAGTGTTCAGTCCCATAATGTGAATATTTTAACAACATCAAGATTACACGGATTTTAACGAGAAAGATGTCAAGTACACTTACAGGCAATAATCGAGTCCGAATAATAATCGGGAATTAAATCACAAATATTTCGTTACTTTGCTGATTCGTAACGTTTCACGCGGGATGTGCTGTAATAATCGCAGATACTAGTTCTCGTACTGTGGTGGATACGCAAGTGTAGAAGATTCGTTAAAACGGACGACATTTTGCGGCGAAACCGCAAAGCGAGTGTTTGGGAGAGAGGCATAAATGTATCCTTGTTGCTGGAATAAACCGCACGCACGCAAAAAAAAAACTTGGCGACGTACATGCGCGCTTCGCGGCGGCTTGAAGAAAACGAAGTGCACACGAGGAAGGAGGGCTAACCGCAAGCGACATCGGCAACCACATCGCGCGCGCCTAATGATAGCGTTTTACGGCCTTATGAAACACAATTGCGGTAGGTCTTGATATTTCTCGAAATCATCGGCTTTTCCCGTCAATATAGTTTCACGTGCTGCTTACGCGATTCTGAACTAGCAAATTGAATTTTTTACGGAGAAATCACACAAAATTGCTAGAAAAACCATAATCACAATAGTATAATCGGATAAAATAGCTAAGTAAATTCTAATAAAAAAAAAAGGTACGATGTTGTGACAAAATTTATATCCTTCTATTTGTGATGGAAGATTGAAGATAAACCAATTTTTAATTAACGCGGAACTAATTAAAAGTTAAAGTTTACCGGTGCACTCGGAAGAAAGTTCCCGAGTTTCGGAGTTCGACAGCGAAGTTTCGAAGGGGCTCTAAAGCGGAAGTTCGATTTCGATAGCGGAGTTGCTATCTCCGCCTCCTGATTCTCAATGGTACTCATATCGATAACCCCTCCTTGGATAATTGAGCTTAACGAAGTGCTTGGTACCGTGGAAGCGAATTCGTCGCCGAAACGATTCGCGCGAGTGCGCTTATTCATTACGCGGGAGTTACGACGATCCAAATCCAATCTTCCAATCAGAGTCAATTACAGACTGACAATGCTCGTGCAGACTTGCTGCTTAAACGTCAGCTATGCGAGACGACGGTGTCATTTCGTATACAAACGGGATTACGCGATCTAATCCACGGCCTAACAAAAGGTCGACGAAGAAAGCTACGGAAATGGGAGGGTAGAATAATCCTTTCTTTTATATTTAAATTCTACAGTTTGAACTAAAATCTTTCAGTGCAATTATTTAGAAACTTTCTCTCATACAAAAGGCATGAAATGATATAATAATATAGTATCCACAAATTTACAGACTAATCTAGTTTTAATCTTTCATGGTAAAATATTAAATAAAAATGCAAATATTTTCAGCTGCATTTCATTACTCTTTTATCACGCACTATACTAGTGTTTCAATTCAGGAAGTCGCACATGTATAAAGTAAGATTACAAATATGAAGAAATAAACCATGCAAAAAGAAAAAGAGAGAGCGAGAGAGAAAGAGAACTCGACTTCTGAAAATTAATTTTTTTTAATTTTATATATATTTGCGCGGAAATTGAAAACAAACGTGAATCTATTATAAGTGTGACTTCTATCATCAGTTAGATAATAGTTATCAAAATGCTCCGTTTTCCACTTTCAACTGTACGACACGTATGGTTGTAATTACACGTCGTGTTAGATTGCATTAGCATAATTGTCATTCAATATCATTTCGCAATATCTTTCTCGGTGAAGTGACCCGTCATCCGGGTACGCACTCTGCCATTCCGCTCCTTCTTTCATCATCGCGGCAACGGCTCGGGAGAATTCGCGGCGAGAGCACGAGGTCCGATTAAAACAACATCCGCGGGATCGTGTCGGGACATTTAAAGAGTCTCGAGCCCGCACGTTAATATAATGTCTTAGGCGGCCGAAGCCGTGTCGACAAGCCACGAATACTCGCTGGCGTGGTACGATACTCTCCCCGTACATGGTGCGCGGATAGATAATCGCGGTATTGTCTTACATCGACGCTCGTATTATACACTGCCGGTGGTATACGTGCGTGGCAAGGCACAAAGCATTTGCCATCGGTCGGCTTCTCGTATGCTGCGACTTGCTCGCGCTCGCGAATGCGCTTTATCCTGGCGGCGATCTACCGCGGGCAAACTGACGAGACTAATCACCCGTCCACCACAGATTTCTTCCTACCAATCTCCGTTTTCCTTATTCAGTTCTGGTCGCAGCGCTGCAGAGTACACCGTAGCTCAATCAAACAATGAATGCAGATAATTAAATTAAATTGACATTTATAACGTAAATGTAGAAGAATGCGCAAGTCCCCTAGTTGTACTCGTATTAGTTTGGAGAATTCATCCTTATTTATAAATTTTAAAAATGACATTAAGAACGATACGTCAATTTAATGTTTATGTATGATTATTAGTATTGCATTTTTATCTGGAGTTATCTGTATATTTTTTATATATATATATATATATATATATATATATATATATATATATGGCATCTTGATTATCAATATCAATATCTTTTTATTAAGCATATCATAATAATCAAAGCTAATGTTCATATTAAAATATATTTTATTTTTATTTTTTTCTACGATTTGAAATTTGTGTTGCAAATTATACGAATGATGTCGGACGGTCGTATATTATATTTTCATTTTTTTCTACGATTTGAAATTTGTGTTGCAAATTATACGAATGATGTCGGACGGTCGAAAGAGCTTCGCCAGTATTTCACCGCTCGCGATACTAGTTATGTTTCACTTTAGAAGTAAGGAGCCGCGTTGCGCCGCATGGTAAAGGTAAATATTGCAGCATGCACTCAGGCGCAGAGACAGGATGCATACCAGCGCACGTTGCACCCTGCGAGCTAGCAGCTACCCCTTGCCTGGCTGGCACGAAGGTAAAAGGGTACGGTCTATGTATTAGCGTCTGCATATATTATTTCGCTGCATAGCACGAGTCTGGCGTGCATGTTGCGCATATCCGAAACTCGCGGCTTTCGCACGATTCGTGCTTCGCTCTCGTGATGCCGAAATGCGTGGCACGTGCAGGTACCATTTTGCAAGTGAGATTCTATGGCGTCAAGAAATCTACCATCCATACATATTAAAATATGCATTAGCATTAATACCTGCGGTTATTACAAGTCTTGAGATTATCGCAAATATTAACAAAAGTATGTTGATATAAATTCATAATATCTACTGTTGTTACTTTTTATTTGCCTACGGTACTTCTACTTAGAATTAGTATCGCCGTAAAGAGATTAGACGAGAATTTACATTCAGTCTATAACAATAATTTATCGTTACTGTAAATTATTTCATGCTTCGCTCTGCTAAGAATATTCACTAATAATCACAAACATATTAGAAGTCGTACACGGCGCCTAATCACTT
Organism: Crematogaster levior; assembly: GCA_901521435.1. Lineage (NCBI taxonomy): Eukaryota > Metazoa > Arthropoda > Insecta > Hymenoptera > Formicidae > Crematogaster > Crematogaster levior. The sequence continues at coordinate 132,376 of CABEGB010001402.1, read as the reverse complement.
GTTTATTAATATTTGCATAATATTACAACTACGGTTCGTAATAACAATACATATTTGCGTGGTTGCGAGTATAATATTCGTGCGAAAAAATATAAGACTCTGTTTTCGGCGGTATCTACCGCGAGGAAAACCGCGACAAGGTTCAGCACGAAGCCGCCTTTTATTCCGACGATGCGTGTGAAAACACCAGGCCGTGCAAACCCAGAAAATACAGTAATACACGAGTACCTCGACGACAGCCACTCGGCTCGGTTGTCACGTGTCCCGTTATTTATGGATGTAACACAGCGGCAACCCTCTTATTCGTAGTTTTTACTCATATTTCGCGAAGCCCTGCCGGGAGAGATCGAAGCGCGCCCGCCCGAAACACCGCGGGATGAGAAGCCGCGGTGATATCCGTGGACTGAAACACAGGCGAGACGAGAGAAAGAGAGAAAAACGGAGAAACGGGGATGAGGGGCGACGGGCGACGGCGACGGGAACGAGAGTAGATCCGAAGTTCGGGCGTTATTTATGATGCTTTCTCCCAAAGCGGCCACGCTAAGCGACCGCGGCTTTTGCCAGAGTACGATCGCCCTTCCGGTACCTTATGTCGCGCTTATTTCTTCCGAGGGAATCGTTCCCTCGTCGAATGCAACGTTACATATCGTATCTTCCGGTGATACTAAACACGGAAACGACATTGCCATTTTTAAATTCGTAACATGCGCTGGTGCAATATTTGAAAAACACTGCACTCACAAAAGTGTAGCATCTAAATAACCAAATTATTTTAAATTTAATTGCTTAATAACTTAACGATACATTTTTTTATTTGTGATTCTATCTTTATTGTAAAACTACTGAGGCAATAAATAAATCTTGTGAATAAATGTAAGAGGTAGACATATCTATAAGAATTTCATATATTATAATAATAGTATCGTGTGGCTGTCGCGATTAATTATATCGACGGTTTTCTCTGAAACAAGAGTATTTATATTTATATTTCTCAGGATCCACATTTAGTGGATACCGAATCTATAGATGGAATCTCTCATCTCCAACCTACCAGTAATCTACATGTTAGCGTCGCTTCTATAATATCACATACACGTGGAAGGGTTGGTGGTCAGTTGGTTGGCCCGTTTAATCCCTTATCCCTTTAAACGTTGTGTATTATCCTCGTAAAAACTAATACAGAAACGACGTTGGTCCGGCTCCGCCTAAAGCCTGCTCCCAGCAGAGGGACGTATAAAAAGACGAAAAGAGTAAAAAAAAAATAGACGACTCTAGAGCGCAGAGACCCGGCAGCGTTAGCCCCCAGGGCTCGAAAATACGTCGAGTTTGCTCGCTCTCGAGCACAGGCAGGGATGAAGAAGAGAGAGGAAGAGAGAGAAGAGGGGGAGGGAGAGAGAGTTTTGTGCGCAAGAGAGGCGATATATCACCGGGCGACGAAACAACCAACCCCCGACGAGAGTTGCATTTGCATCGACGGACCGACGCTCGCACACGGTCGAGGGCACATATAAAAGGCAGACGCATACACAAGCTCCCGGGCGTCGATCGACTTCATCCCCCCATTCCACTGTAGCTCCTGGTTCCTCCCAGGGGCGCGAAGGGGCTTTACCCGTCCTTCCCTAACCCCAAGGCCTGATTTACATTTTCTTTCCTGGCGCACGAGGTCCCGTTCCACTCGATAAGAGGAAACGCCTTGAACCGGCGGTATTTCAACCCTTGCGAAAAAGAGATTCGGAATTCGTAGCGAGCTCGCGACTCGAATCTGGACTCGATCGCATAGTCAAAGGCGAAGAAGAACTAAAGGGAGAACAGAATAGCTTACGTGAAGAAGATAAGACCATCAGACCTTCTCTTAGTTATACTAGTATCACGAAACTAGAAACTAGTTTCATGAAAAAAGGATAAACAACACCGACTTTAAATTAGATAATGTATGCGAATAAGTTATTGCGACTTCTTAACAGACCGATATTTTACGAAACATCTTTTTATTTTAGTTGATGAGATAATTCGCGTAACTTTTTGAAAAACGCGTAACTATTTCTCCACAACTTTACTCCATCGTGAATGTATTTAAAAAATAACCAAAGAATTTGAATCTTCTCCGAAAGGACCTTTCATTAGCGAGTTACAGACTACTCTGTGTATGTACACAAAACGAACGTTCGTCCTCGGGACGCATCGTTCATCCGTTTGTAGAAATGTCATAAAGGATTAATGATAGTGTTTTGACCGAGAAATGTGAAATCAGGTTATACCTTCTAGGATTATATATAAAAAAATCTGTCGCAATTACGTTCAAGCCAAGTCGGAATAAAGGCGCAAAAAAATTTTTTAAATTTTTATAGAAGTGTATTACTGTCGGAATAACTGCATCACTTATTGCTGAATTATTGATTATTTAAGTGCTTTCTTGAAAAATAAATATGTGAATATGTTTACGACATAACTCTCAGAAAGTATGATAAATGTGTAATCGAAAGCGCGCAAAATAGCACGCGTGACGTACCACAGAATTTGCAATTACCTGCCGCAGTTTACAAAATGGTCGTGCAGTATAAATTAAACTGCCCCGTAGGCATGCTGCATTCAATCTCTCAACGAAATATCTCGCTTCAATCTACACACATGTATATCCATGCACAGTTCAAAAACATTCTACCATTACCGGCACTCGTACACCATTGCATTAATTTCCGTTTTGCGCTCATACGGAAATGTTTCGCGCCGATTCACGGTTTCGTATCACTAATGATAAAACTACATCATCCAAATGAAACTATAACTCTCGCAAAGAATTTTTTTTTTTTTACGAGATCGGGTAATGTTGCTTGTGCCAACAGAAGGCGTGTGCGCATAATAGAGCGTAATTCAAAGGACCGAAAGAGAACCGTGACGAGCGATGGAAAGGAACAGAGAATATTACGTAGAAGAAAAATGGGAGATCCATTGGGTACGTGCGAGGGGAGAAGGAGAAAGGAGAATGGTGCGGGATATCGTCGACTATGAAATTGGATCCGGATACGGTCCTTTAAACGACGCCGAGAACGTAGCGTCGCGACGACGGCGGCGTTTGTAACGACGGCAGGTTGTTCACGAAGGATAAAAAGGTTTGCCTATACTTTGAAGAGCACGAGTCTGGCACGAGCCAGAGGCTGCTGTTCTCCCCCCCCCCCCCTCCTTGTCTCTTTCTCTCTCATTTTCTCTCATTTGTTCTCTTTCTCAGCTGCCTTCCCTTGGTTTATACTCTATAAACGGAGCGGCGCACTGTGTTGTACGATCACTGAATCATTGTTGGTGATAGATAGCACAGCTGTTGCGCTGAGATCACACGCTCTCGAAATAGTCTGCAACAATACGTTGCTCTCGGGGTGTCTCGCGGCTAATGCGCGAAGTCACCTCGACCAAGTCGATTTAACGAACCGCACGCGCTTTTCCACGATCACTTTGTAGGCGCATTTGGTCGTCTGTGTCCGTTCACCCGCTTGAACGAGGTGTCAAACGCTCTACTGGCATTACGCGCTACTACTTCGTTAAAGCGAAATGGATGGCAAGCACGACAACTAGCCAGTCATGGCTAATTAAGGATATATAGTTTTCTCATACGTTCTCTTCGTGCTTTGCTAACCAACCTGCCATTACAATATTTTCATAATTAAACAATCAATTAACTAATCAAAATAATAATTTTATTATTTTATAAAAACGATCTAAACTTAATTCATAAAGTGAAACGAATGATAGCATTCGAAATCGTGCGAATTATTTTATAAAAGTAGTTATGCGTCAGATAAACTTAATGGATTCTCGAAAAATTATATATACTAAATTTTCTTACAAATTTAAATTTTCTAATACAATATATATTTCACATGTCATTGAAACGCATATCTGATACTGTTGAAATATTTCGTATTTAAAGGATGAGGATATTTAGACGGATACAAATAATCTTTATAAAAATTAATGTTGTCTTCATTTTGCACATGTTGCTAAATTTTTCAAAAATAATGAGCGCTCGCGACTTGACGTTTAGGCAGTGGTGCCAGATATAATACTTTGTCGAGCTGTACACTCTTGATAATGTACGCGGAAATCCGACTCAAAAGTGTTAAGAATAGCATACGTACGCTTATGGATAATCGATCGGCTGTGCCAAGTTATCTTTGGTAAACCGGATGCACGAATAATTACCAGGTGCTGAGTACCGTTCGCTTGAGAAAGCCAGCTCCGTCGATTTCGCGAGAAAGACGAATAGCCGCTATTATTCTGTTACGTCCACTAAATGTAATAATGAAATGCCCGAGGTGAGTGGAAAACGTCGAAGTCTCTCGACGCGCACAAAGTCGAATTATTTGGATACTTCCTGGAGATGCATGACAGCACTAAAACCGAGTCCTTTGCATATAATCGCAAATATTCACAAATAATTTTAAAAGTGCGCCTAAGAGTAAAGCCATGGCCGGACAATTGGTCTGATTCATCGCAAGCACCGATTTCGGAAAAAAAAACGAAATTTACGCACCTATTTAATGTGGACTATCTTTTTCTTTCTTGCTCGTCGCGTTTAATGTACGCGTAACACATTGATGTATGCATAAATACAACATGTATACATCAATATACAAACACGCAACACTGTCAAGCTATCTTTTCGGTACAAGGCTATTATTATGTTACAAACTTCTTGGACTTTTATATAACGATTCTGTGAGAGTGCCGTATTTTATGTGGTATTTGATAACAGGCGACATGAATATATGAATATTTCAAGTGTCTCATAATTTATAGCTAACATGATTGAATAATCTCATGAAAATAACTGGTTGGCGCAAATTAATCCACACAACTCGTATCGCAGTAAAGCTGTGAATTCATGGAAAGTTAGAAATTGAAAGAATTATGACGACCCGCCTCAGATTCTCGCACCATTATTACCAGTTACGAGAAATAGGGCATATTATACGGAAGACCAGTAGTCTACAGGACCAACGAGTTTACGGTTTAGCGGAGGCGAGCAGACGAGAAGCCAAGGAAGAGAGGTGGCCGCTAGCTACCGTATAATTACGCGAACGCCTCTTCCGGAGATGACGCGTTATTACCCTGGGGCGACTTCCTCGTGCGGCTCAGGCAGAATCCTGCAGACCCTTCTCAAAGGAGGGCCCTGGGGATACCATGGTTCGCGTAATCGCCTCGTTATACTATCATACACCCGCTTCGCACCACGTTTTAGAATATTCCGTAAGTAGCGCTCAAACACTACTGCGAGGAAAGGAAAAAAAAAACAGCCCGAAAATATTGGTAACGCATCTGTTTAATTAATTAACACCAAGAGAAAGATATTTTTTTCCTGTATTTTCTACGTATGTTTGCCGCAACTTGTATTTAATCGAATTAATAAGATATGTTTGTATTATAAATATTAATTCTCACAATATTATATTTATTAATACTACTTCGTATATTTTCCACACGAGAGACTGCAAAAGTTCGCAAAAAGAACTTCATTCTCTCCGATTCTTCCAGAACCGCTCTTTCGTGAGTTTATTACTTCACCCGCTTCCTTCGTTCATATCGACCTCTCTTTTCTCTACACCTGGTTCCACCGCGTGATAAATGGTGCTGTTCCGTTGAACCCTCGCCTTCTTTCGCGAAGGTTTTATCAACTCGGACACGCCGTGCTCCTTCTGCCACTTCTCAACAACGATTCTCTCGTTTCTTGTTTAAAAAGTTCGCTTCATATTCTGTTTTAAAATTTTAAGCTACGTTAAATTTATCTAACGGTAACAGAGACTACTCGACCATTTCATGTTAATAAAAATTCGATAATTTCATCATCAGATTAAACATGTCTTTATCTATTTTTCAATATTTCACATTTTCCACCTTTTTATTATTAACGTTTCATTTTCATTTTATTATATAATATATAATAATATTTTATTATATAATATATAATCAATTTTCATTTTATTATATAATATAAACTTGTTATTCACTTAATATCACATTCTTCTCTTTCTTTCTAAATATACATATTTTCTTTTCTTATTTCATGTAATATATTAAAATTTAATCTCTTTTAAGTACCAACTCGCTGTAAAACTTTAAACTTTATTGAAACACGTAAATCTTAAAAATCTTAGAAAAGTAATGATTTTTAAAATGACATCTCGGATCTGTGAAACCGGCTGATTTCATAACCAGAGTAATGTCCATGTTGAAGCCATTCTCCCGCAAGCAGAGATACTCGCGGCAGGGATGATGGTAAGGGAGAAGGAAAATGGCACCCGGAGGAGTGATAGAAGCTATCTAATAGCTCATGGAATTGCCCCTAAAACACCTTTTTAATGAACTATTGCTACGGGAAATGAAAATGGGGAGACGACAGGCTCTTTTTGGATCATGTTTGTTTGGCTAACTTGAATTTTAGCATAGTACAAATTCTTTAAAATAATTACCATTAAATTATCATATTGGAAACGTATAATTCATTATTTTTCTTTTTTGGTTACAACAAAATATTTTTCTTGTAATATATAAAAATTTGTTTTTTAATAAAAGATTTTTTTAAATTTATTGCTTGATGTAAATATAAATGCGCGTATATAAGCATGGAGGTAGAATACTGATATTTCTTCAACGGAAGTAAGCTGTACAATACAGAGGATGTCATAGAGATATCCGTATATTCCGTGAAGCGTTGATAAATTCGATATAAAGAGATTCAAAAAAGCATGACGCATAGACTAAGATGCGAGAGAAGAAAACTATCCGATGTGGATGGAGGCAAGCTGAGACCCAGCGAGACGTCAGGCCGAAAACATTCCGGAGAATTAGATGTGCAGCCCCGCCAGGAGATCAAAAAAGGGTCTCGGCAACGAAGACGAGGAACGAAGCGATTTGTCAAAATGCGCATCGCCGCACGCGCTCCCGTCTACTTTTCCTCACGCTTCCACATGCTTTCTCATTCTCATTGTTATGTTAAATATTATCGGGAACGAAGACTGAAATGGGTAGACTGAAAAAGTGGACTCAATACGGAAGATACAAAAGGAGATGAATTCGATTAAAATCCAAAACTCGAATCAGAATAAATTCCTTGCGCACATGAAACGTTCTTAAAGAAGGATAGCTGTATGCAGTAATAAAGAGAGTAATAATAAATATTTCTAATGTATGTTATATAACTTCTTTTTTGGCAAAAAGACAAACTTGAAGGAAGAGAACTATAGTAAATGCGAGAAAGAGAGAGAGAGAGAGAGAGGGAGAGATTATACAGTTGTTGTTAAAGTCTGATGACATCACGAAGAAGCTTTTAAATTATCATCGTGAGAATCGGAACACCACCTGATCTAAAGGACTGCTTCGATGTCTTCGTGATAGTTTCTGGTACAGGACAGTTTGGATTATGGCTGCAGCGTTTACGAGTCTACATAGGCCGATTACTAGTTGTAGGGTTTGTCGTTTTAGAGAAAATGAATGATATATGAACTCTACATACACAGTTAAATTAGTGCAATGTTATAAATAAGAAAAAAAATAAGAATTGCATTACCATCCTCAGAAGAAACTTTTAATTGTACACAATAAATAAAAAACTAAATAAAAGAAACACAAACATTAAAATTAATTAATACAAGGTTAATAATAAATTAATAAAAAGCGCTTTATCTCTATTGATAATCATCATTTTTTAATAGCTGATCTTTTTTATTCGAAAGAAAAGTAAGTAAGAAATTCACTTTCTTTCAGTTGATTATTAAAAACATACAGCAGAAATCGATCTCAACGAATAAATTTGAAAACGACACGCGACAATCTTTCGATAATCCTCGTCACTTCGGTAACGCACACTATTATTCCTGACACTTGGAATTAGCTCCCTTTTCTCCTCCCAGCAACCCCTGAATCCATCCTGCTTTCGTCGCTACCCTTCGATTTTCAACCCCACCGGCAAACTTCACTTTCTTTTTTCTCGGCGGGCCCGATTTCATTTCTTTTACAAGCGCCGCGTCATCATTTTTCATAGACCCCAGCATTCTTTCTCCCTCACCCAGCCTTCCTCGAATAAGGGAGGGTTTCCACGATACGGCCTCCCACGTTTTGCACCGGTAACTGTACCTCCGGTCGCCGTAGTAGAAGAAATAAAGCGTTGTAAGAAGGGCGCCAGGGAGTGCCCTTATTCTTCACCACCGTGAACCGTATTGGCGCCTTTAAACGGCTCTAGTCGATAGTACCGCGTCATCGTCGCTAACGGGCTACGTGGTACCGAAGGTTCCTACATGTTTAAAGATAAGTACACTGAAACGAGTACATTGTGAGCCGCATGAGGTTGCCAAATCACATCGAAGTAATAACATTTTCTTTCAATGCCGCGTTAAACAACAATGTCCGTTAATTTAATACAGAAAATCATATCACACAATCTCATGAGATTGTGATAGAGAGCTTGATTAATTTATTGTTTCAAACGCGATTCACAGAAGCTCGTGGTTGCCACACGAAATTATCACTTGATAGACCATGAGCACGCAGTACAGCGCAATGTAATCATCGTTACGCTTCCGTCATTACATTCCGCGGCTCTATAATGAACATCCTGTAACTATCCATTCACTGATGCTTTAGAGGCTGAATTTCGGTGAACAAAGAGATGGACAGGCAACGGGTGCTGCAGGCTTGTAAACACGAATGACGGTGACAAGCACGCCAACAACACTGCTGACAAGGAGAACAACGCGCATGGCGACTATGGCTGACGACGACAACAACAATGACGATGACGACGACGACGACGACGACGACGACGAGAAAGACGTCGATGGCGATGACGATGATGATGATGATAATGATGATGATGATGACGACGACGACGACGACGACGATGATGACAAAGAAAACGACAAAGACGACGATAACGAAAATAAGCGGGAGTAAGTGATTTAGAATATTCGGTGGCGGATGTCAGCCATTGCTCGCCCACTGCGACGTCATTATGTCATCATCATTCTCCTTCGCGCCGACCTATCCCGTTGACGGGAGGCGCGCGCCTGGACATCACTCACCCGGTCCAACACCATCAGCCACGACGAACCCCGGCTTCACTTACCGGCTCACGTCGGACAAGGCTAAACAATATTTATCATGTAGTCGGCCGCTGCCACGCTGAATTGAAGTTCCGGTACCACCCACGGCAATATACGCCGCGTCAAACAGTGTGTAGCAATCTGTGTACCTAAGGGAATAAGTTGCTCCGGATTGTCATTCAACTGACGAATTATGACGGACATCTATCGTCACAATGAAACTTACTAGAGATATACATCAGATATTAAGCAGCTTTGTTAATTTTTTCTTATTAAAAGTTTTATTCTTTTAATAATAATAGAGAAGTAAAAATTCGTATTGCATCGATGTCAAGCTTTTTTAAATATATTTTTTACTCTTGAATTTTCATTCGTACAATAAATTCCTAGACACAGATAAATCGTTTTCAGGTTTTAATTATTTTGCACCAATAGAAAAAAATAAAGTTGTATTTTAACCATCAGTATATATGCCTGGCTCATTTTAACGATTCCAATTTTACGTTGCTCCCTCGGTATACAGCCTCTCTTGCCCTACCTCTCTCTGTTTCTCCCCTCGTACCGCTACGACGAACGACCAAAGTCTCCGAGGAAATCATTGAATATGCAACTTAAGGAAATCCTCGGATATTGCGCTTTATTATAAACGGGCCGGCCCCCGGTTGCCGCCCTCCACTTCCCTCGAAACTTCCCTCGACGCCAAAAAGACTTTGCATGCGAATATTTTCAGATTCGGAAATATGCAAAATCCCGCGAGACTGGAGATCCTTTGGTTACTTTGTGGGTTCGAAGTGCTTACAACCATATTGCTTTCGCAGTTAAAAATCAACTGGATTTTACCAGACAAACATGAAATCTTACAGAATAGCCATATTTAAGCTATAATAATAATTAACCCAACAATTATACTCACGTACATTCGCAATAACCATATAATTCCAGAAGCATGAATGAGTAAGCATATTTTATTAATGTCCACTATAAATAATTATAAAGATATTTCTCAGCTAAAATAGATAATACTATTAAAGGAAAAAAAATTTGTAATTTGTGCAATTTTCTTCAAATCTGCAGAAAAAATATTTGAAAAAAAAATATTCTTCAGTAGAAACTACCGCAAAGTGAACACTTAAGAAAATCTAAAGCAAAAAGCTAAATTGTTCAGTATTTTAGACTACGCTCGAATAGACAAGTCTTCGTACTACAGACTAACGTATATCTATCCCGATACTCTTATAAAACGTTGAGGTTAATTGCATTTACGTATAAACATACACATCTTTCATACATTATAAATGACGCACGTTTCTATACCTTTGTAACGAAGAGGGCTTTTCCTTGCGAATTCAGTGAATGTTAAAGTGAAAGGTGTGAAGGGAGGGGCGCTGAGAGATTTGGGGAAGGAAGGATAGGTCGGATATATAATTAGGCAGCGTTTGTAATTAGCGTAAATTGCTTCCCGGTAAGAGGGATACAAGCTTTAACATCGTGCGGGAAGTGAAAACTATTATAAATTTAATATAGTACAATCCGGTTAAGGGGGAGGAGTTTAAAAGAAAGAGTTTAATTAATTATATATATGTATATAAAGATAAAGAGACTAAAGTTCCTGGAAAAAAAAGACCGATTACATTATTTGAACGGTGTAAATTAAAAAAAAAGCAAGATAATGTTTTCCTGATTGATACTTTCTGTAATTTTTTATGACAATAAATGTGAATAAGTTATATTTTTCTATATTAAAGATAGTTCTCTAATTAAAAAGAATTAAGAGTAAAAAAATACAAATTAATCTAAATACATGTACAAAAACTAATATAAAAATTTTCAAAATGAAAGAACTTTTAATAAGAGATACTACAAAAATGCGGTTAACCGGCAAAACGAAGTTATCAAGAATGGTGAGCGAAAGAAATGAGGTGGAAGGAGAGACACCTATAAGTATTGGAACGCAGGTGCTGGGCGCGTGATCCTCCTTCGGAAATATACGGTTATCCGCTTAACTTAGACGCTGGCGAGACGGAAGCCATCGCCGGTCCGCGTAATATACTGCCCAATAAAAAACTTAGTTACTACGTTCCGCCTCCGCCGTTTTCTCCACGACGTTAGCCAGCGTCTTCCTCGTTTCTAACCCAAGAAAAGAAAAGAACGAAGGAATGAACTAAAACAGAACGAAAGTAAACTCGAAATGTGGCAAGCAGGTACGCAAGAATAAATAAAGAAGTAAGACGTTAGCGAAGAACAGTATGGTGGTATTTTAACAATTTCTCCGTTCTGTCGTTATCGGATGTGTGGTCAATGATGGCATAGAAGCTTCAGTGAACGATACGAGGTGCTGTCTAAAGACAATAACGAGCCATCAAACGAGCTTCCGAATGGCGTAGCAAGGACCTCAGCCACGCTGTAACCCCGAGAAACGCCTTTTGCTTCCTTCCGTGCGAGATACCACGAGGTGTGCTCTTAACCAGGAAATCCTGATTATGTTGTCCTTTATAGCGGTTAAAACGCCAAGAGACACTAAGCTTCCATTCTCTTTTGATCCCGTAATAACGTTCGTGTCGTTTTTCCAATTTCTTGACGACTCGAACAACGAGATCTTACGAACCTTGAAACGATCATTACCTACTTACATGACATTGATAAGTTCGTGGAAGCGGCAATTGGTTACCGGTTTTTCCGAAGTGAACGAATAGGATGAAAAGAAACGTTTTTGTTTCAATTACAATATTTTACGAAAATAATTCTTGCAGAAAATACTAGTTTCGTAATAGAAATAAAATTATCAAGATAAAAACATTATGACAAATGACAACACATTGCGGACATTAGAACTTTAATTATAATTAAATCTGTAATACATATCTGTAATACATATTACGGCTAGCAATATACTAAATAAATTAAAAACAATGTGCTTCTGAATGTGTATGATATAAAACGAACAATTAAACCACCTACTTTTACCACACACATCACGACACACAAGATAATCAAACCGGCCGTGAAAACATATGCTCACTTGCATTCGCTCCATGAAAAGACTGAAGAACCGAAGGGTTGTGCGTGTTTTGGCTCATGATCATCCAAGCAACCGGACTGTTCCGGAGGGTGACAGATTGTTTGATGGTTGATTGTCGCGCACTGCTTCGGGGGTCGTCTGATTGGGTCGCCGCGAAACATCTGGCGGCCTCCCGCAGGGCTTCCAGACGACAATCATCCTACAATCGCGAGGTAATACTCCGAAAGATGTCTTCATCCTCAGGGACATGAGATGAAAATAGAGGATTTGCTCGAGCAATGGAAATTCCCACCGCAACATGACAAAGAGAGAACATATCTATGACCATAAATATTATTGAAAAAGATGAAGAAAAGCGAGTCAGCTTGTACGAATTAACGATTTCATATCGATTATTGGTATAAATTTAAAAATGTAAGATTCGAAATGAAGCTTAAAAATCTTTTTCATAAAAACTGTTTAATTTACCACAATTTATCCGTACGGTTAAGTGATTTAATTGAAAAATATTTACACTGATCGCGGCCAAGTCGCAAAGAAAAACCATTTTTGTCTTTTAAAGACGTGGTAGACGAGAGAGTGCAGACAACGCAATGAGGAAGAAACGTACAGAGCGAAAGGAAGTGGAAAAGAAGAGGAGACTTTTACAAAATCCATCCATCCCCCAACCCTTGACGCGTAGAGACATTGATACCTACCGGCTGACGGTACCCACCTACAACTCGACGACAATGGATCCTTTGCGGCGAAAAAAAGCGTAAAAAGAAAAGAGAAAGAGTGAGAAAGATAGAGCAGTCCACTTTTGGCATAAGGAATGAAAGAAAGAGCGGCAATGATGAAAGCATTGTCCCTGTTCAACGGCTCTTCTGTGCCTTCGAGGCGGCCGGTCTATCTCTTTCAACTCCTCCACCATCTCTAACATAACTACAGTCACTTCCATCTCTCCGATCCATCGTTTCCACGTGGCCGTTCAAGCTGCGAGTTTACCTCCGGCTCTCATTTTGCCAAAACAATAGAATAACGATAGAATCTCGTCGCTTATAGACATCGTTATAATGATTACGCGAAATCGTTTTCTGCATCTTTTTTTCTTTTAACTTACACATCTTCAAGAAATTTACGACAATTTTATCGTTATTCGATATATATTCTTGTAGAAAATTATTTTTGAGAGAATGAAATAGTTTTTTAAAATGCTAAACTTTTTACTATTTCTTAGTATTTATGCATATTTGAATTCAACGCTGTTACAAGTTGCAAAGATTTGATCGATTAATGTTAACAATTTGACTCTACTTAGAATTGCTGAGAAAATGTCTCGATTTCGTAAATCGGGAGATTAAACAACATAGAATGGCATGTCGTCTCCCAATCCTGGAATGTAATTCGAGAAGCCAAGTGTTTGCGTGTCTTCAAAGCTAGGGTGATCTTCGGGACCCTTGACTCGCTGGGCGTAATAACGCGATAATCTTCTCGCGCAAAACAAATAACGGGGCAACCGTTTCCCTCCAATGCGGTGAGCTCTAACCCTTTCGTGAAAGGGTCTAAAGAGAGCAATCCCCGATGATCGATCACAATCGACTCCTTCCATACGAGGGCATTCTTTACTATGTCGACGCTCGCAGAGAATGGCGAGCACGAGGGTTTAGGGTTACAACCCCTCAGTTTCGCATCGTGCCGGCGTTGTTATTCTTCGAGCGAAAACTATTTACAAAGTCGAGGCTAATGGCATCAAGCGATTTTGTTCCATATGCCTCAACACTCCTGCAATATTAGCGTACCGTTCCTAATAGGATTCTAGATCAAGTGTGTGCCGTAACATCATAATGCTATCTTTCTTCTATATTAATCTTAATCATAATAGGATTGTCTGGTAGCGATATTAATTTCTTTCGAGTATAAATAATATTTTCAAAATGTTCATTTTTCTGTTTTTTTCAATATGTGTTGTAGTTTCTCATAATAATTATTATTAAAGATCCATCGATGTTTCAAATTATCTTTTTTATTTCATTCGTTAACAAACTTATCAGACTACATTTATAACACTTTCTATTTTAATTGTTACAATGACTCTAATTTTTTTGAAAAGATACTTTTTTTTTAAAAGATACTTTAGACATTCTTATATCTGGATAACATTCTTTTGTTTATTTTATATTTTTATAAAACAATGTTCTCTACACACTTTTCTCATCTTCCTCTTCCTCATATAGATAGACACAGTCGAAAATATTTTTTCTACCCATACTAGTGATAAGGTTGGTTTTCAATGAATATAAAATAAACAGATAAAAAGAGAGAGAAGGAGAGAACGCAAGAGTGGCAAGATGCACGTGCGGAATCTAATGCAATAAAAGTTTGTTGAGTGGATCGAAACATATGCATTTAACCCGGTCAATCTCATAAAACTACTGATCCTCGTAGTTTCCCTCTTTCCTTTATCCATTTCTCTGTTTTCATTTTATAAACACAAATAAATTCATGTCAAGTGGATCAAAATTAGTTTAACACAAATCATAACACACATTCGTTATCAGCGGATATTAAAGAGAATGACAAAGAAGAATTTAATTATATCATTCATGAAATCATAATAATGTTTTTCTTTATCTACAGTAAAAACGTAGACATAAATCTTGATAAACGAATATATCTGATAATGAGAATTACTCGATGTCATCCATTAGTTTTCTTTAAAGTATCAAAATCAAACAGGTCGTACAATATTTCTATAGTCGATATTTCATAAAAAAAAATTTGGAAATGTTAACGTGATATTCTAAACGTGATATTTTAAACGTGATATTCTAAACGTGATATTCTAAACTAGATCTACAAACGTAATTTTATTGTGGAAATTTAATTGACCAGAAGGCCAGCCCCAATCTCAAAACTACCATGCTTACGGAATCGTAGAACAAGTTCGCTCCGCCGCAACCGCATCCCTTTTCTCTCTCTCATGATCCTGGTACCCCTTTCCGCCAGAGGTTCTAACCGGGACCTATTTCTCCCTTCCTCGTCGACTATTATGATATGCCTATCTCGCTCTTGCTTTCAATTTGTTCTCCTTCTCAGACCGGCAGCGCGCGCGGCGCGCACAAATGGAAAACGGATTGATTAATCGTAGTAATTACCGATCAGCCCCCGCTAATTAGATATCCGACTCCTGCCCACCCCAAGGCCTCCAGAGGGTTTCCTGCTAGCTACAGGAGGCGATGGTGGTAGTACCACCGCACTGAGGGGACTTTCCGAGCCTTCGGCGGGGTTGATGAGAGACGTCGAGGGGGCGGATACGTGGCACGAGGATGACTAAATGAGATCATTTGACGAAGTCAGCCAGCGAGCATGAAATGAGTACGCCAAGTTTCGTTATTAGAGCAAATCAAATTATTGTAATTCTACAAGTAAAATACGTTGCATCTCGAAAATCGTACTATAACGCATCGTTTTTAGAAAATCTATAAACGTCCAATTAAATTTTATAATACCAATGTAATAACTGGTGACTAACAATAAGATAAAGATATAATTAATTTATATGATAGCTTTCCTTACAATACTTTAACAATACATTCAGCGATTGATGAGACAGTTTCTGAAATTCCGGAGAATAAGCGATACGGGGAGCTTACACTCAATCAGGTTGGGAATCCGCCCGTATAAGGCTTACCGAGTCTGTAAGAAGGCACCACGAAGTGATGGAACGACGCGATACGAGCAACACCGCTGACACTGTACACCCATGTGACTTACAGTTCTTGATGTCACCTGCCTTCACTGCGCGCAAACAAGTCTGCCCGGCATGGATCTTGATTCACATCAAGTACCGTCGTCATCACGTTGGAACGCAGAAACATTCTTAAAATCCTTCGAGGAACGCATCTTTCAATAGCTCACCAGATCGAGCGATAATGATTCTCCAATTAGCCTTAACAGTACATTGGCAGAATCTTGATTTTGAGCGGAACATTATTCTTCAATAACATATTCGGAATATAGTTTCTGAGATAATTTTGAATATAAAGATCTTACATATATATACATATAGAGAAAAATTATAAAGAAGTTTATATATGTACACACACACTACATCACACACACACACACATATATATATATATATATATTCTTTATAATTTTTCTTATAAATTTGTCACTTATAATTTATTACACATCTATTATTCAAGAGCTTTAGAAAATTACAATGAATATGTACTACAAAAATATACCACATTCTTTTTTAATTAATTGAAATAAATGTAAATTTTCCATTACCGTTCGATTATTCTTTTTACAACGTATAAAGTTATCGCAGATTCGAGATTCGAGATCTACTCTTAAATTATCACTGTTACTGAATACATAAGACGGTAAGTCCACCCCCGTTTCCCATAATAGCATGCTTTCTTCTTCGACAGTCTCATTTGCGGGAAGCTCGTATTCTCTTACAAGTAATCGAACGATCTGCAGTGAAACTGAATGTAGCTGATTTCAAATGCGAGGTTGCTTATTTGAAATGCAAACGACATAGCTTATTTTCATTCTTGGATACTCTCTCAATAATTATGTGAGATCAAAAATAGGAAGAAGCGATTGCAGAAATTATTTTCCTATAATCTTCATAATTCACAAAATTAAATCCGAAAAAATACTTTCATCATGAAAACACTGATGAATGATTCAAATTTTATCGTAACGGATTTATACTGACAACGAGGCACATTGTAAGCTCGTTAACATTAATGATAAATCAATTTTATACCATCTTATATGCACGATACCGTTGTCTCGCGTGCCACACGGCATTCTCGATCCACAGGGATTATTTACCGCCATGACGAAACGCGTTACCACCTTTACGCGTGCCAATGATTTATCGCCCATCGTTCAGTTGCGCTGGCAAAGGCCGTTTACAAAACGAGTCATGGCGTTTTCGTGGAATACGCGCACGAGATTAGGTCCGGTCCGGAGCAACAGGAGTGACGTTTAACGGCTATTGCCTTTAAAACTGTGACATCCACGCCGTGCAACAATATTTGCAGAACATGGACCAAAGGTGGGGTGGCCACACCGGGGTAAGGGAGTATGCGAGAAGAGAAAGCTGGAGGGATATTAACATCCGGTCGCGGGGATTTACGGCCCCATTCGCGTGGCTCCCGGGTCTCGGACGATTTTGTAAAACGAAATGTCTCGTTAGCAAGTCGCTTACAGCCGAATGCATACACACATGCATACGACATACGAAGGGGATGTCGTAGATTACTCGTGGTTTTACAACGATCTAAATTACCCCCGCGACGTCCAGTTATGAAGTTAACGATCCGATGGTGAAGAGGAAAAAAATCGAGAAAGTACCGTCGAGAGTAGCTATACCTCGTAGAAAAAGATTTTTTCTTTTTGCCGCCAGAAGAAATATCAATCGGCTCTTCACTCTTCTCATAGAAAACGATTATTATTCAATGCAGTATAATAATAATAAAATTGTGTTGATCGTAAATCTTGCAAAAATACAAATCGAGATGCTAATTTCGACGAGATAATTCTCGACATCAGTGGAATTTACGTTTTATTGTTCATTTCGTATGCAAGAGTGTCTTTTTCCTTTCCTTAAGTAACTACGAAGCGGTAAATTCTGTCCGGTGATTAAACGTCGTCTTGGAGGCTTAAACGAAATCGCTCTTCGTCTCCGTTAACATCGAAACCCTCTCAAGACACTGCGCGTTGCGACGACGGTGCAGCTGTAAGTGATAAAATTATTTCGACCTCTGGTTTAGAAATAGAATAAATCGCGTCGAGACATCGTATGTAACGAAGAATCGTGTCGAAGAGAAACAAAAATGGAACCAGAATGCTTAAGACGTAGAATTATCTCGCGCGCAGGAAATCGCTTATCACAACATGAACAGAGGTTACAAATTCGGAGACCGTAATTAATCCGTACGAAGAAATAGTACGAAGAAATAGTACGAAGAAATACGATTTTCAACGGATGTCAACACAATCTTCATCACGAAAAATAAAAGCGACTGTTTTGGTGCAAGGAGGCATATTTCGTTGCGCGCTGCGTTGATATAATGCGTGAGAGAACATTGAGAGAATAAATGAGCCTAGTGATAAAATTATTTAATCCGTGACTTAAGTAACCTAAATTACGATGTACCTTGCACGATGTACGTATGTATAGCGAAAAATTCATACGGCGCCGCGTCGACGGAGGAAGCGCCGACGAGACAAACGGCTCGGGGGATAAAATTATTTCGACCGCGAATTAAACGGGGTGAATCGTGGACTACCGTTTGCGGCACATACAGCGGTATACGCGCGAAAGAAAAATGTCGTCGAGATTCCGCGAGTAGCGGCTACGAAATAAATGGCCTAGGTGCCAGCCAGGGGTACCGTGGTTGGAGAAGGATGCGCGAGGTGGGCAAGAGCCGATAAATAACCTCTGCTTTATTAGCAAGATACACCACGAAGTGGTGGGAGGGAGCGGTTAAATTAGTGAGAATATTAGCACACATTTGTGTGCGCCGCTCGCACGCTGCTGAAATGATGCGCGTGAACATTAGTGTGCGACGAGAAGAACGATGGCTTTGCGGACGGTGGTTCTCAAACAAGAAGTTAAAATTATTTAGCTCTCAAATAGGAAGATGGTCAATTCCCGGATGAGTAATTATTGATTTGATTCGAAAAACAAGTTTGTCGCGCTAGCAATGCAGCATAGCAATTTTTTATTGCAATATCTGTTGCTAATTTGACAATTTAAAAAGATCCCGTCCACGTCATTTTCAACCGTTAATCTCCCTGTACTTCTAAGCACGCGGTCGTTCGCACGTTCTTGCATGCACCATGCACGCGAGTGGTTTCTTCCCTACGCTGATTCTGTACATGCGATTTTCGGACGCAAGTTAGATAGAGGTGCGCACACTTGTGTACAAGCCGCGGAGGGCTGCACACAGTAACAAGCTGGCAACGGTTCTAACTACTGTCCAGGCTGATATATGTGACGGAAAATTGTGGACGAAGGCACAGCGAGAACGAGAGTGAGAGAGAGAGAACGAGAGAAAGCGCCCGAGGGAATGGTCGGTCTCTTCCTCGATGCACGTAGACGTTTCTCGGCTATTTTATTTACGAATTATTTCATTTGTCCAGCGTATTCTAATTAGAGCAGCCATCTCTGAGTCGCCGTCGCCACCATTCTCATAGTCATCGTGGTCGTAGGTGCTTCCCTTGTCCGGCCAACGTTGCAAGGCGCGGGGGCAATGGCCACGTTCTAATTGCATTACGGAAACATGAGTTTCCTCCAGCGAAATATATCACGAAACTTATCGCACCGCGAAGAAATTGCCGTGGGCTCGCTCGTATGCACTTCGGGCGCAAGTGCAAGCCTCGTGCAAGCTTCCAAGTCCGCTTACGTCACACCCTTATACCTGCTCGCCAACGCAAATCGTATATCACGACGCGCACTTTCGTCTCGGTGTGCAAAAAACGCGAATGGTTTGCTTTCCCTTTCTCCTTCTCCATTAAGTTTTTTTGCTCGAGACCTCTCGAAAGAAGTTCGTAAGCCAATATGCGGAGGAAGATGAAGATCGAGCAGCCGTTTCATTGTAGACAGAAGGACGGAGTTGGGAGCTGAAGAGATAATACTGCGAGGAACGATGCGCGATCAAATCTTTCTCTCGAAATCTTAGTACAATATACAGAAAATATAACTTTTTCAATATTTTATTCCTATATCTTATTATACTGCACAAGATGATACTGGTCAATAATTTAATTTAAAATTCGAGAAAAAAAAGAAACGATCAAATACTCATGGCATCATTCATAATGCTACTAATTAACTCAAAAATAAATTAAAACTTGCTTTTATTCACGCAGCAAAATTTATAGGAAAATGTATTTTTTCCAGAGGACGTAAATTTCAGCAGAGATATCCCAGAAATGCTGACACGTTGAAAAATACTGAATGTAAACAACGAGCTCTTGCCAAATGTTCCAGGTCCACTCTGCTTTTCCGATCGTCGACGACGCAATTAGCACCGTTCGCGCGACGACGAGGCGCGGCGACTCCG
Organism: Crematogaster levior; assembly: GCA_901521435.1. Taxonomy (NCBI): domain Eukaryota; kingdom Metazoa; phylum Arthropoda; class Insecta; order Hymenoptera; family Formicidae; genus Crematogaster; species Crematogaster levior. The sequence goes on along the minus strand of CABEGB010001402.1, from coordinate 112,193 downwards.
TAATTACCGCAGCTTTGCGTGGGCGTCCAGAAACGTGATGGAAATAAATATAAACGACACGCCGCGCGGTTGGCTGCGCGAAGCATCGCAGCGTCAACTTCGTGGATCGCTACCGGTAGGTCCTCCTTAAACTTGATTTGTGCTCAATTACCGTAATCCTCCGTCCTCCTCATTCCCGTTTGCCATAAGCCAACGCAAGACGTTTGCGAATGTCGCGACGATTTTATTTATACGCGCCGCAAGCCAACCAGCCACGTCTCTACGGCTCGGCGCGGCGTCGCGACGCAACAGAAAGAGGAAAAAAGAAGGAAAAAAAAAGAAAGAATGATGGAAAGAAAAGTGAAGAAGACGCCTCGCGTGTTCCGTCGTGTACCGATGCAATTCGTTTCGCATTTTATATCCGGCCGCAAGCGATCTCACCTTTCCCCCTGCATCCCGAACCCCCTGCCAGTGCGTCGAGCATGCACGTTCGCCCGATTCATCCCCGTGGAAAGACGGCAACCTGGATTATTTCGATCTTCGCTGCCGCTAAAGTTAGCCAAAGAGATTACCGCGGCGCGACACGATTTCATCCATGGGACAAGAGGAGAGGAGAGGAGAGGAGAGAAGAATGTGCGGGAGTGGAGAGGCCGGATTGTGACGCGACTACGTCGTTTAAATATCACGGTAAACAGGGCCCGCAGTAATTCGGATGCCGGCGCAGGTGCCACGCGGAAACATCTATCAAGATGGCGAGATTGGGGGTGCAAGACCCAGCCCATTCCCCGTTGGGAGAAAGGGCGGAAGGAAGACAGGGTGGGGTGGATCAACTCGAAGAAACGGGAGATTTCTCTCTCTCTCTCTCGCTCGCTCGTACATTCTCTCTCTCTCTCTCTCTCTCTCTCTCTCTGAGGGACAGAAAGGACTAAGCTTTCACAGGACGGCTCTCCACGTCGTCTTAACCCTTTCCGGCTAATACCGGATCGCAGGGAATTAACGGTTGCGACGACGATCGTGTTCTCGAAAACCTGTCCTCGAAGTAATGCGGTTGGCTGTCTAATAATTTACGAGTTCCGAAAATATCCGGGGAAACTTTATTGAAAAGCGATTGTCATCGCGAAAGAGGGAAATTGGAGAAATCCTTGAAATATAAAATCCAACATCACAAGAGCGATACTATTTTTTTCACCTAGTAGTAACTTATAAATTTACATGCGTATGCTCTATGGAATCATTCAAAAATAACATGTAATTGCTTCGCTTATCAAAAACAATTCGATATAAGAAGATTAGCATGTATCATCATATCGTGCGAAAACAGTTTTTATTTCTCTCCTTTTACCAAAGATGGGCTGGGTCTTGCACCCCCAAACAAAACGCAGAGAATTAAAAACTATACTTTATCGTGTAATTTACGAGCATCGGAAATATCAGTTGCTTGAAACTTTGTCGAGAAATAATTACACAAATAGTTACACAAAGTAAAGTAAGGACTTATAATAAAAAGAAAATTGTTTAATTATAATAAACAAACTAACGATATCTATTCATAATAATTAACTTGTTAACGCAATGCGTTGTAAAGCGATATAAGGTTGGCAATGTCTAATGAATTTTATATAGAAACATATATTTAAATTTGTGGCGCGTAATGGCTGCAATTTATTGATTACCGCCATTAAAAATATATGTTAAATCTCACAGATTACATTCCTTGATTCGTAAATTGCAAACGTACCAAAAACAGCCGTAAAGTATTAGCGTGTTATCTCGCAGCGATCTCTCACGCACTTGTCCCTTTTTCGACTCATCATTTTTAACTGTCTACACAAACGTTTCGTAATCAACGTGTCTCGTTCGTATCCACCACGGTATCTGCGAATTGCCTACGTTAATGGTAAACGATTTGCGGGCCGTAAATATACGTCCCGGCCGTTAACGTAATCACCAGTACAATCGTGCCGCAACTTATCGGTCGCACCTGCGACGACAGCGATGATGTCTTCACGAAATGCCTTCGAACGTGAACGAGTCTACCTACTAGGTCGTAGGAATGTTAAATGTTTCCACAAAGTTATTACCTTCGCAAAAATCGAGATAACCAGCGAGAATATTCACGAGGTAACGGAAGTAAAGATAAAATCGCGATTACTTGACTATTATCAAGCAATTGCAAACGATTGCAAATATTGCATCTATGCATGATAGCTAATTATGCACGGAGTAGAAAACATAAAACAGAAAAAAGAGTGAAGCGGAACGAAAGAAAACTTCGTAAAAAACAGGAAATTGTGAGACGACTGAGAAAGAGATTGCTGAGAAGAGTACGGTTGCGACTGATGATCCAGATACAAAAACCATAAGGTTGCTAATATACAGTATGATACCCTTCGAGTCAAGATTAAAAATGCGTAAAGCAAACGCGGCGCATAAATGTTTTATAAGCTCTTCAATTCTATAGCTGCACAAAGCTGCACGTCCAACATGAGCAAGATATTTTAAACGCTACATTACATCCATGTGTACGTCTTCGTTACACTATTTGGCCGCTCGACAATGTTAAGATACATTTATATCATTGGAGCGTGAACCAATTAGAGCAACAATATGTTATAATAATTAAAAACGAACAAACTTAATTTAAACAAAATTTAAACAAAATTTGCAAAATATAAACCTACACAGCAAATCCACAATGTGAATTGTGTGAAAATAAGTTTTGATATTTTATCAAATATGTCACATAAAGAAAGTAATATGAAGGATATTAATCGCTAACGAAGGAATTCGTGATAGCGCAAATACTTCTGAGCACGTATAAACGAAAAAAAGTATATACAATTATAGACATAAATACATCCTTCCGCTTTTACCTGACCTTGCGAAAATTACTTCTGTATGTCATTGACGCACGGTGTGAATGTGCTTGATACGACAAAAGAAAGTAACAAGATCATACGTATCAAATAGTAGCGAAAAGTGAATTTTTATCAGCAAAGCAATGATCTAACATTTTCATAGAGCATTCATGATGCTTTTAACGCATCAACGTGATAAAACGTGATAAAGAAGAAACATTATGTATCACAAATGCAAGCAAATGGATTGTATAAGAAAACGTGAGGATTACTGCGGTGCATTATGTCGTAAAGTTGTAACCCGATCAATAATGATGTGATCGAAGCAAAATGTTTCGAGTACCGTAACGATCCAAAATAAATTTCGCTTTATCGAGAACGAAATGATCTCCGCCACAACTTCTTAAGTATAACGTAGAAGTTAGTATTAGTCCTATTCTTAATAACAGCGACTTTATAACTCGCTCAGACTTAAGAGCAAACGACAATTAATGTCTTCTTTATACACACGTTCTATATTTTATACATACTTCTACATTTTTAATTTCATGTTATGATACACTCGTTCAGATCGTATATACATAGGTATATAACCTCATTACTTTGCTTATCATGCTTGTAATACTGACTATACGATGGAAAATAGAATTTCCTATTTATAAAAAGCTGTTATCAATTAAGTATATTAGTTCTTTAGCATGATGTACGAAACTGACTAAACATATTATCTAATTCTCACAATTATATAGAGTTCTTTTTCTGTATGAAAACACGGTAACGATTCTGAAAATTTTCACGAATACAAAATTCGTTCATCGAGATTACATAATCGTCGCAACGAGCAAAACCGCGAGTATCGATGACGCACGCGTCAGAGCGAATTAAATAGAAGCCAGGGAACTGCAGCTGTAATCAACGCTTCCTTGAGGTCATGGAAAAACACAAATTACGGAAATCAGCCCGCCTGTTTGACTCGCTGACACGCATACGCCTACCGCGCCGTTTGTACTCGCGTGATTGGCGCGCTGAAATAATCAGCTCGTTGCAACGTCAACGTGCAATCGCTGGTGCCGGGCCCCAGTCGTGCACGCCTCGTTCCGTTTGATGTACGGGCGTAATTTCAGGGTGTCTGGAATTCGCATATGACACGTGCGACGTGCCGTATGATTCGACGCCCGTTCGCCGCTCTCATGCCCGCCGGTCTAGAAAAAGTTTCTCGCTTGGCACGCATGCAGCGAGCTTTCGATCGTCGTCGCTTTGGAAGACTCGATCACAGCCGAGAGATAAATTTGTTTACACTTGTGAGCACGCAAAAGTCTGAATACACTCTATAAAATTCCTGGCTATCGTATTTTTTTACGGCAAATGTTTACAACGAAATAGGTTGCGTATTTTTGAACGACTTATTTTTTCCCTCTGCAGTGCATTTTAGATTTATTGAATTTTTTTCAGTTATATTAAAATTGGAAATAACACTCAAAAATTAAAAGAGTTAAACTTTAAAGAGAGAACTTTGATTTCTTTCTTCATGAAATTTTTAAAATGACATGCAATTTTGACGCCTGGCAATTCCATCTATTTTATGTACGGTAAAATACGTGTAAGAAATAATGCACTCACCAGTTGTTAACTTGAAGGATCGTCAACCCCGTGTCCTGTGCCAGCTGTTTTTTCTGGTCTTCCGAGGGATACGGATGCTGCAAACAAAAAGAATAAATCCGCTCCATTAGAGATAACATTAAGTATGAACGATATCGAATATTTAAATAATCATTATTACAACGCAAGTTAAAAACTCCAGGTACCAATTAAAATGAAATTGCAAACGAAAGATTGCAAGTGCTACATGCTAGTTTCAATAAAACAGTTACGTTGACCGTAACAATTAACGGACATAAAATGTAAAAGGTAAAAGAAAAAAATGTTTCTGTTTCTCGATCTCGCTGTACCATTACCTTGTCGTCTCACCGACAAACCCGTAGCGCGCTTTCAAATAATTTATCGAGTGATTTATCGCACACCAAGGTAAGTATATAGAGCGGTGCATCGCGCGCGCTGACTTTTATCTGCGCGACAATCCACGCATTACAGGCGCCGTATCGTCTAGATGCACCTGCGAAATATTATTTATTGCTGGCCAACAACAATAAAAAACAGGCACAGAAAGAAGAGGAGGAGGCGGTGAAAGAGACAGCAGTGCGGCAAAAAGTTCCTTTTATATATCGCGCTCTCCGACAACCGCTTTTTATCGTGCGGTTGCATCGACGCAGATGCACTCGTGCTACGCCAAAACGATGCGACACGCCGCGCCGCTCATATTGCCCCTCTTTCGCAAAAGAGAAACTGCACACACTGAAGAAATGCAAGAGTACTGACATAATAGAGGAGATCGGCAAAAGAATCGCTCAATTTGAATATTGCTGCACTGTAGGAAAGAAATAAAGTTTCTTATTTAGAAAAGAATTTTTTAAATATTAAATAAACCAATGCTAAATGTACAAAAAATAATTGTGTATTATATATATTACATGTACAGATTACTTTTATATATCATTAAATCTTTGACTGTCTTGTATTCATTGTAGGAAATTTGGATAAATTTGGATTATATGAATATTCCATCTTGTGCCTATAAATTCATGCAGGTTTCTAGTTCCGTTCTTCCGGAAAAGTTACTGTGCGCATTAATATCGCAGTCGCAGCAAGAACCGAATCTTTCCGATGTTATTACGCAGTCAACCCTATGCCAAGCTTCTAAAAGATGTATGACACGCATATGCGACATTGCGCACCTGCATGCTACGTCAAATCCGGTATCTTTGTTCCCGCATGATATTAATCTTCGCAGAGCTCAAGTGTTCATTTCTGAATAAGTAATACGATATCAGCGGTCGCATTGAATAATTTCTTTCATAATAAAATCAAATTAATTCGTTAACGCAGTTTAAATAATCAAGGGCACACATTTAATCCAAAAAATATCTTGGCTTTAATTAAAGAACGGAGAATTAATTAAACCAAATGGATTGATCTTTACTTAACTGAAACTTACTTAAACGGGATAAAATCTTTGCGGTCGGAATTGAACGACTACCTATACTCTGAAGAGCATTAAAAAAATTGTGCACGCGACGTACAGAAAACAGTCAACGGCGCTCAATTACATTACACCTAGCGAGACATATTAATTTCGCGGGCGCAGCCACATCTCAATTTTAATCTCGCATTAACCGCAATTATGAAATTAGACGCACGTAATCGTCACAAGTAAATAGTCCGCCGACAGTTGCATTCCCAATGGAGACGTTCCCTTCGAAGACTATCTATCCGCGACACGCGAGGGTTACGTTGGTTAATTTTCTCGATGTAGAAGGAAAACGAAGTCTCCTCGACTTCCATCAAAAATTAACTACAGCATTGACTATTTCCTCGCTCTTCAACTCCTAAGATGCTAACATGCAATTCAGAGACATATTCAGATGAGTAAGCGCATTTATTATAGACCCTCATGATATACTCGTACCTACATCAATATAAAACCAACGTTACGCAACGAACAATGCTCGATCCGCACCAATTATCGGCTGGAAAAGATCCGGCTACGCATAAAAGCCGGCGGCTGCATCGTGAGCCGACAAACCGCATCATATTTTTACATAATTAGCACGTGGCGTCCGCGGTATTACGCCCTCCCGCCCTTTCGCTCCCGATCGTTACTTTTTGTCGAAGCTTGTGGTATTTTTGGACACTGTCGCAGCCCACAAATCCATCCCCCAAGCCCCTCCTCGAACGATTCTGTATCATGTTTCTTGGAGGCGAGCCACGGTATACATACATCAGAAGCGTGGCTCCGTCTCCCCACCCGCCATTCCCGGTACACCCCATTGTGCGCCGGTGTATATCCGATCCGAGCGATTCTTATCCTAATTAAATCGGCTGAGCGTATTGTCTGGGCGTAGAGTTTCCATCGGATCTCCGCGTGGATATCTAACGCCACGTACATATAAAGCCGCGTCGAGCGGAGGACTGAGACGATCGCGGGATCCCTCCTGAGAGGACGATCCAACTCGAATCGATGCGCGCTAAATTGCAGATTCGTCGACATGATCGACGCACGTATGTGGTATGCAAGTGAATATTAGCGGCAGACCGATTGGCAAGATGTGCGAAGATTCATTCGAGAATATCAAGATTCGAATCGACTACGTATATCAGTTAATTTCCCCTTTTCCGTAGTGGTACGGGTGACAAAAAGTTGATATTTCGAGAATTTATACCAACATGAATACGTAAATATGCGTCTTATCTTTAATAAACCGCGAATAATGATTGAATATTATTAAATTTATAATAATAATTTATAATAAATTTATAAACGGAATGTAATAACAGTCACCTGTTTTACACTCGTCGATCGATGATATTGAATGATTTTGGATCGCAGAAATATGCGATATTTGACAAAGCGATACTACAGTTTCTCTTTACGGGCTTCTCCAGAGATAAGTTGCTCATGGGTTCGTTGGTGTATGCATAAAACAATCAAGATAATTGTCGAAGCTATGTGGGGACTGCCTGGCTGGCTGCTTTCTACCCTTCATGCGATTCGAGATAGCTGCTGCAAGCGAAGGAGAAGGCAACGGTTGTGAGGGAGGGAGATGGAAAGCAGGAGCTATCCAATTACATTGAAAACAATAGTCTTAAGTGCTCCTGGCGGTCCGTTCTGGGCTACCCCAGCCCTGTAACACCGATGCTTTTCCACGACGATTTCCCGTTCCAGGCTGCGTTATAGTCGTGGCGACGCGCATGTTTGATTTCAAAAAGATATTGCTCACGAGATACGACATCATATAATATACTTTCGGTTATTTCTCGAAGGCTTTTCATTACATTGTTGTGTAATATTCATACGCAGAATTGCCCATCGTATTATTACTTTATTATTTTCAATATTCTGTTAAATAATATGATATGCATATATTAACGAGTTATAGTTTTATAAAATTATGGTGATATTAATATAGTGTCACTGCTCATGATAAAATGGTCCTGTCTTTGGTTCTGTCTGTTCATCGAATACAAATCCGAGATGAGAATGAAAGGAGAAGGAAAGGCAGAAGCGACGAGAATGAAACGCGCCGCGCGTTGCAAGAGCACGACTCAGTGGCCAAACAAGCGATAAAATGAAAATGAGCGGTAAAAAGACAATATGAAAACCATTTAGGTTTTCCCGAGGGCTGGGGCAGGAACGAGCCAGGCGGAAGCGGAGCTAAGTGTGTAAATGAGTCCGTAGTTTAGCCCGATTGCCTCTAGACGACCCCTTTCCGCGGTGCACAAACCTCATCCACGGCTCGCTACCCTGATAGCAGCACCGGTATAGCTGAAATAACCGTAGTCTTCCTGAGGAGCAAACTGCTCCCTAAGACAATTCTCGAGACAATGAGATCGTTCGTAGCCAGAATTCAAATCAGTACAAATAGACGATGGATTAAATGTCTGTATTAGATGCGGGGCCATTTCCTGAATTGATGGCTGCTCTGATACTTCAAGGGCCATCTTCAGAATTATTCAATTACGATACCAAATTGAATAAGGTATATAATCTTATCGATATAAGATAAAATTGACTTATTTATTCGCAATAATTTATCAAGTGGATCCCTAAGATTTGCAACAAACTCTTGTCCGTGTCGAAAAAGTTAAATATAAAATAAAAATAATACAAATCGTATAGTTTGTTCAATGTAATGACGATTACTTTTACTTCTTATGATGTAAAGGAATACGCGTTACAACTCATCTAACTTCACGAGTGAGACGTAACGGACCTTAAAAACAGATGCCGTTATTCTTTCGTCTCATTGTCAGTATTATCCGCGCATCGATCCGCAATTTCGTTCGTATTCCCGCGAGCGTGACAATTTGCTGGCGCATCGGTTCGATGACGGGGACCGCGCGTGTGCTGCGTCAGATCGTCGATGCTGGGACGGGTGGATGGATGCACATTGGAGGCTCTTCCTGGCCTCATGTCTCCTCGTGTCCTTCGTCGTTCCGGGATGTTACCCCATCCCGTGGTAACCGGGACTCTCGGTGCCGAATGACACGTCGATGACGACCGCTGCTGACTCCGACTAACGAGCGGGGCGTTGGGGGCGTGGGAGCCACCAGAGATCGCGCCTCGTCATCACGCGCCTCGGAGTCCCCTCTTCCGCCTCGCGTCCAGAGAATTCATGTCGAGAGGATGAGGTCGCGCGAAGCCCGAAGAGGTCACTACGGGTGGCTACGTCGATTTCACATCACCTGATCATCGGATCGTGCGGATCGGCCGACTAAAGCAAGAGAGAGAGCTGAGTGGAATCCTTCGTGACTGGCGAGCTGATAAACGAAGGGTAAACGCGATGAAATAAATGACGGTGGTCGCGATGCGAATTCGTCTTTGTCAGAATTCCAACGGATTTAAAACTGCCTAGATGAAAACCACACTCAGGCAGGAGCGACGATTTCCAAGGTCGAAGTAAAACGTCTCCCTGCAATGACTTCACGTGTAATCACAACGGAAAGATGGGACCAGCCAATTGTCACGAGTGAATTTCGCGCTGGAAATTGCCTCAACCGGTCGAATTGATGGGAGGGAAAGCGGGCTCTTTGGCGATGTGAAAATGAGAAGGAGGAAATGGCGGATGAGCGAGGGATGGATATAAAATAGACGATGTCAGCGCGTCAGTCATCCGTAATACCTTCATTCCGTTTGTCTCCCTCCATTGGTTAGTAGAGAGTATGTATTATACAGACAAACACATACATACACACACACTCTCTCTCTCTCTCTCTCTCTTATATATATATATATATATATATATATATATATATATATATATAATATATAAAAGATATTTCCATGAGCAGACACAACTTCGTTATCGCCTCAGAGGTTATTCAATTTCGGCGTTAAAATCTTCTAATGTGCCATTATTGCTTCGAGGGGACACGACGACCTCGCAGAGCGATAATGGCTTGCTGCACGTCGAAAGAACTCCAACGAAATTCTCTTTAAAACGGAAGATTAGTCTGACATTGTGGCCGATTGACAAGGATAATGAAAACAGTCTATATAATTGGTTGGATAAGAAAAAATTTTAACGCACTTTTATTGTCGGAAAGTATTTGTACAGTATGAAATTTTATGTATAATAGACACATGTCACATGTACATACTAAAGTATTTTTCCTAGTCTCTTTATGTTACTCTTGCGACAAATGATAATGTTTTAATAATACAATATTGCGCGATAAATATTCAATACAACTACTTTCTGTCTAGATTAAAATCTAGATTAAAATCTAGACATAAAGTAGTTGTATTGAATATTTATTGGTTTCCCTTTTGTTTCATGATATGAAAAAGACCGATTTTCGCTATAAAAACGTATAGAAATTTCTGCAGTAATACACAACAACGAGCTTATATGGTAAAATAAACAGATAGGGATTTAAAATGTTACATTTTTAACAAATTAGATAAAAGATCAATTCGATTGTCTGCATCACGAGATTAGTTCCTATCAAAAATTTCTCACATGACGGACTATCTTGAAGATATCTCGCGTTCCTTTGTATAATTATAAACGAAGCAGTGGAATGTATAAAGGTATGCATGCGGACGCGCCTGCAGCTATATGCGAACGATACCAGATAAGCCGTACCCAAAGATGGTATGCTGCTCTGATGCCGACTCGTGGTAGAATGCTAACCACACAGCAATGAGAACTCGACAAACGTGGAGTTCCATCTGCCAGATAGACATCGTTCCCCGGTTTGCTTCGTCACTGCGGAGCTTTCAATATGCAGCCGCTTATGTCCCTCAGATTCGCTTACTAACAATCGGAATGTTTTACTTCCGCATCGCTTTTATTAAAATATAGCTATATGTATCTACGTGTAAACATTTCCGGTATAAAAGACAAAAAATAAAAAGTTATATACAGTAATTTAAGTAAACGACATTTTAAGCATAAAATGCATTGAGATACTGAATACGGCTAGACGTAAATTTAAATTAAATTAAAATTACAATCTTACAGGAACTCGTGTTCTTTTTCTTAACTCGCATCATAAAATAAGTAAACTGATCATGTGTAATAAATATTATACTTCAAACGTAGAAGTGGCAAAAATACAGGCAACAAAAAAAAACCAATGCCATCGAGTGATGCGTGGCATTTTTGATAGCGATCACCGATACAAGGCTCAAGGACAGCCCTGAAGGTAGCTTACGAACACGAAATTCTCCGGAATCCATGGATGATTCCGCTGGTTCGTTCTCTGGAAATCGATGCTGACGAGCGAATTGGTACGGCGACCTGCGGGGCGTGGTCGAGCCGAGTCTCTGTGACACGGCCACCTCAATCACCGTGCGACGCCCAAACCTGTCATTATCACGCGACCCTGTCTACCGTAGGGTCTACGCGTACGCGTACACACAACTAACGCGCCGAGGGCACATACGTGCGTTGAGTTCGACGCACGATCAAACTACGTGATCCAACGGATCACAAGGAACACGCGTCAAGGGCGCCAGACGTAGAGCCGAGGGGATGCAGACTCGTTGATCACCTCCTTGTCGCAGTACGCGGACACACCCCCGTCATTGTGTCCTTCGAGGTAACGCGACGCTGGAGGAGGCGGATCCTTCCTTCACAGGAAGGTTCAATCGTCCGCAGGTCCGACGACCATTGACCCCGGCTAGTGACCCAACTTTGTCTCCCAATTTCATTGATTAGGCCTCGCTCTCGCCTGCTGCAAGCGTCGTATGCTACTCGCGACCCCACGAACTCAACTGATTGAACCGTACTAATGAAACGGTTGCTTGTAACCCTAATCTCAAGTGTGAGATAGCACAGGCTTTTAACTTCAACGATTTGATTAACTTGCTTGTAACCTACTTTTAGAGCCAAGATCTTAGTAAAATAAACTTACTCCCAACAAAACTTTTATATTTATCGTATAAAGTTCTTGCACATTCTGTATCTCAATTAAAAAAGCATGATAATTATATAAAAAAAATTCAGACTAAGAGATCTGAGCGGAAGATGTTGAAAGTGCCGGTATCCGCACCACTTTATAAAATTGCTAAGATCATGTGCATTATTCGCGCTCTCTCTCTTTCTCGCTCTCCCTCTCTTGCTCGCTGGTTCCAAATGCAAACGCTGCTATTCCCAACGTCGTCAGTCGCTATTATTACTATCCCCGTCTCTTCACAGTCAATGTTTGAAGACCGTATCGAATTCTCGCAGTTAATGAGAGGCGGGCGGAATTATTGACAAGAATCCAGCTCGCTCGAATCCCACCCTCTCTCCCACCCAACGTGCCGCACGTCAATCGGTACCAAGCACGCCTCGTGACTTGTGGGAATCGGGATAATTATAACGTTTCCGCTGAGTTTCGATACGGGGAGGGAGGGGCGAGCGTAATGGTGGAACCTCCTCCTCTTTCTAGGGGCCCCTCAGGCGGCAATTCTACGCTCACGCTCGCGCCGCTACCCAGCAATCATCCCCAGTCAGTCTTTCAGTCAGTTCCGTTGCTATTTAATTATCCATTTAAAGCGTGTAATCTTCTCCTACACGGCACCGATTCACTCGTGCCGGTCATCTTCCGATGAGGGACAACGAGAACGATGATGACGTCGTGAAAGTTTGAAGAAGGCACAATTTTGAGTTGTGTGATAATACGCGATAAGAGTGCTTAAGATAATAAAACGTTCTCAATTGTGATAAAATGAAATGTATATCTAATAATATCGTTCCAGATAAATGATTATCTATTATCTCAACGATAGTATTTAGTATTATTTTCACTATCCAAGGAAAGATTGCCTTTATGTATTCATGACTAATAAAAAAAAAAAATAAAACGTGAAATATTACGCAAACAATAGCAAACAGTCGGTCGATGAGAATAAAATCAAATTCGATGCAGCAAGACGTTTGGCTCATCTAACAAGGATAAGATCGTATGCGATCGCAATAGAAAAGGTTGAATTTAGATTGTTGCAGAAAAGCACGCGTGGGCGTACACTATCTATCTATCTATCTATATACACACACACATCGGTCCGGTCGAAACGCAAATAGTTATCGTTACTGATATCGGTAACAAGGATATAGTTAGCACATGGAGGACATTTTCTTCCAAGGTTTATTATTATCGATTTCAAAGAAACGAGGATTAGACTCGCAATGAATTGTGAAGATTCTCTTAGACGACTGAAGACATGCTATCAATGCAAGCATTGTTTCCAGATTGCAATTTAAATGTTTACAGATATAGTTTACTAGAAAACAGATTATTTATCGATAAATGAGAAATCGATAAATCTTGACAACTATCGTATTCCATTTTATTGTATCCAGTTTCATATTTCACATTTATTCGCGTTTATCCGATGATATCTTACAAATCAAATTTTAGATTTTATTTTCTGCTGCAGAAACAAAGAAGGAAATTTGCATGCAGAAATAACGTAGTACGTGAATCGTCACGGGATCGTCCCTTCGTCATTTGAATTGGCGCCGTCCGGAGAACACGTTTCCAGATCGTTTTCCTTTCTTACCCCTAGCGCAGAGGCGTATAAACGAAATAGCTGTTAGGTGATATTGGGGTATGGCATGTTGCGAGGGCATCGATATATATTTCTCCTCGTCGCATCTCGTCGTTCTTACCCATTTAGGAGCGTAGGTGCTCCGCTACTCACGCTCGGGACTCGTAGGTGGAACGGTGGAAGAGACGACCCTTCCGCGTTTAGTGTCAATTTATTCGGGATTCCCGAGATTCCCGAGGCTTTGCCACGCACGATCAGCCTCGCCCGTTTGCATAATATTGTATTTATTTCGTCTTGTAACCTCGTACACGCGTTCCCGTCCCGCATTGTCCTCCTTCCTCCGCCTCTCACCACCAAGTTCCCAAGCGCCTTGTATACGTGTGGGTAGTGACGGGAGAAAGCTTCGTTTAGTTCCCTACTTTTGAATAGTGTCATATATGCGAGTCTGAAATGGGCTATACGGGTTACAAGAAAATCCACGATAGCGTTTTTCCTTGCGACACCTTTTTTTATGACTTTTTTCGCTCGCTCTCTGCAATGTACTCTGGTACCACACGCTTGTGACGAATTATTTAGATATAGTTAGCTAGATATAGTCACATGTTGACTTCAATCCTTTATTCACATAATCGTAAGTTATCTGTTTATATATATTTGTACAAAAATATTTTTTTGTTTAATATATTGTATTACAAGTCGTGCAATAACTCGATTAAATTCAACCTTCGCGATTCGTTTAAAGCATATAATGAATTTTCATCCATTTGGTTGTTGACTAGTATTACGTATCGTGTGCCGAGTATACATTAACTATAACGTAGTGTAGCAAAATGTATTTGAAGAGACATCTACACGGCGATGTAAATGTAACTGGTTGAGACACCGGTCGGAATTATTGAAAGCGAGGCAAACGTTGTTCAACGATAAAGAAAGGCAAGGGGCGGCTGTTATCGCTGCTCGTTTCATGAATAAGCACGCAACATCCGTATCGAGAGTACGAGGAGCAACCACGTTCGATAAGGCGAATCGCCAAAGTAAACTGGCGTGTTATCGGCCGAAGTGTCGCATTAATTTAAATATTTAGCTGCGCACCATCCCACAAGTCGCACATTGTAACCTGTTTCGTTCTTCATATTTCTGTAGAAGTATATGTCTTTTGATGATTGAACTGATTTGTCACTAATCTCATTAAATAATTTTGTTAGCACTAGTAAAGAATTCCGGTGGATAATACGCTTTAAAATCATCGTAGGAAATAACTCTATTCTAATTATTCTACATCTCTAATAAAATACTCATAAAAGATGTGTTCTCCAACAAACGGGATTATGCAAATCACATGTCTTCAATGATAGTATCAGCAACAACCGACGGAAGGTAGCCATAAGTCTTCATAAAAATATTGCAGTATAACATGATCTATCGTGAACGCGATTAAAACGATAGTCCCATATTTCTTCTCGTATGACACAACGTTATAAAAGATAACATTCGATGTGACGATAACTCTAATTGTTCGCACATCTAATTACTCGATGAAGTGATAGTGAAACATAAATATTCACACGCGACGGAATTATGCGTAGAATAATCCTTCGGGCACGCAATCGACATCGGTTGATTTTATAGCAATACGCTCAAAGGTATTCGCCGATATCACGATATGGAGAATCACGTTCAAAAATGTTATTAACAACTGCTCGGAGCACGCATTGATTTGAACAATATTTTCTTTATGTCCCGCGAGGTAAATCACTTTTCCCGTCGAGCATAAAGCATCGCGCGGTCGACATTCGCAATCATAAAATACAATATTCATAATGAGGACGTCAGTCAGAGAGGTGCGGACGAATTGACGGAGGTTGCTGCACGGACGAATGGCCGATTGCAGTGCGGCGGGGGTGGCAGCGGTGTCGACGGCGGTGGTGAGATGGTGGTGCTGGTGGCGGCGGTGATGGTGGCGGTGGTGCATCGATAACCCGCGCGTCGAAGAGTTTGAGTGATTGACGCGATCGGATGGAACAGATCGTGATGCACGCGGAGAAAAGTGTTGACCGCTCGTTCCGGGCGAACATACGTATGGCAGCCGACCCATTGACAGGTGCATAACGCTTTCAAACAAATAGGAACAAATTCCCCTCTCTCTTTCTCTGTTTCGCGTACATATCAAAATGCATTTTTAAAGCTTACCGGTGTACGGCAATAAATATCAACAAACGAGTATCCCCTAGGCTATAAATAAAATCTATGTATTTTTAAAACCTTTTTTTTTGTTTTTCATACACGTAGACACAACGCCCGTTGGACATTTGGAGGTATTTTGCCATCACAGGTAAGTCCGACGTATTTCGTCGCTGCTCATTTCGCCAGGCGTCCATTTCCGAATGTGCAGAACTTTTTTCCACGATACGTTGGCGACTGACGCGATATTTGCGCAACGCGGAATTTTTTTCAAAAAAAAAAAGAGAGAAAGAGCGAAACGAAAAATAGGAAAAACACGCCCAATGCTTTTCCACGTCGTAACAGAATGAAAGCACTAAACGCACGATAACCAGCAACAACACGAACGCGTGTACCCATTATAGTATAATATTGATAATAAACTTTTTCGCCGCTCTCTCGAGCGATTTTTTTTGTTGATTCATCGACAATTCGCATGGTCACTCAATGAACGTGATTATAATCATCACAATTTACAACTATAATAAAAAATTCCTCCGTGATTAAACTCCATCAAAATTCGTGTGTTTTATAAATATCTTAATTATAATTGAGAAATATTTCTTTCGTATCACACAGTCTGATTGTTCAAGCAAGCTTTCCCAAATTTAACTCGTTGCAATTCTTAATCGCATCATCTTATCGATAATCTGAAGAATGACGGATGCCAATAATACACGCGACATCGCTTCAATCATGACGAATGACGTCTTCCAGTCAGGTCGAATCGCAATGAACGGAGCCGTACGCGTTTTATGCTTAGCTCCAAACAATTGATCCATCAGGCTGAGCGCGTAAGCTGCAGCGTTGCACCTGTGCATCGTGTACTGTATAGTGTGGCCGGTGGTGGATGCAACGCGAGTCTGCTTGGACAGGTGATTGTCAGTGCTTCAGGCGCCGCCTCGAGATTTTCATAGACTATCATCCGTGCGAAGTCATCAAAACTGCGAACCTGAATATATCGCGGCCATGACAGCTGTGGCCGAGATTGAAATCTCGATAGCATCGTGCTTAAGAAGAATGTAGCACAACAATAAAAATAATTTACAAAACTTCCCGATATCGTTACCCTTTAGGTACTTTTGCAATTTTTGCGATAGCAAGTTCGAAGTTAACATTAGCTACATCACATTGATATCGTTCGATCACGTATAATCCATTTTTTAAGCAAATTAAAAGTAGGTGCACCGATGTTAAAAATAATCAACTTGCCGGCGATAGCGATCTAGAATTACAAAATTTCGCATTGGTAGAGCGCGCGTGTTTATCTATACGTTTGATAGCTCCGGCCGATTTTACTGCGTGCAACGTCAAACGTTTCCGATGGTGCGCATCGCGCGCGGCATAAAAATGACAGCTCATTGGATTTTACGAACCGGCCCCACGGCCGCATTGCACCAGCGGCGCACCGACGTGATACAAACAGCCCGTTGCATCGGTGATTTTCATCGCCGTAATAATGCGTTTATCGGCATTCCCACGCCAGGTCGATCAGTCCGATGAAACCTATTCCCGGCGAACAACCGAGTCACGTCCACGCCCTTTTATCGTTAACGCGCCAAATATTTTTTTTTTGCGCAGAATAAATTAACTTTACTCAATCAAGCAGATTTTCCAGTACGAGGAACATATTTCAAATGGTTATTGCGCTGGGTCGCCGGCCAGTATAAGTATTGAAATATATATCACGATTTATATGTCACGTCAAATATATCGTGATATCGCATGAATATATTTGAAATATATCCATATAAATCGCGGTTACATCGAAATATAGAATTTATCAACACAAATTATATCTTGGAATATAACAGCATAAAAATTCTAAGTTGTAGAGAAACCGAAAGTTATTTCGATTTTAATGAAATATTTTATTAAATTGTGTATATTATTACACAAATTATGTGACATTGTCTTTACAAAAAACTTTAAAAGATGTTAATAAATTATGTTCCATAAAAAAATTTCGCCGACAAATAAGCGTTATTTCCTTAGTATATGTTATGAAAGCGATACACTTTATGTCGTGATGCCACAAATGCAACGTTCATATTATTTTATATTCTATTAGTATTATATTCGATTAGTATTTATATATTATATCTATTAGAGTATTATATATTCTAATTACTACGTGTGTTACTATTCTTCTCTTTTTTTATCGAGAAATCAACACCGAGTACAAAAATAAATCGGATATTATCTCAGACTATTTTTCAAAGCATGTTAATGTCATTCTAGGACACTACTTCTAGAACTATTGCAAACAATTACAAGTTATTCTAATGCAAAATGCCACTCTGTATCGATCACATCATGGTATTTTAATACATCTGCGAGCATAAAAAAACACTTGTAAAATTAAAATAAGTTTTCAAAGTAATACCGAAGCGAGCAAATTTTCATAGAATTTAACTTCTGAGTGTAAAATTTCTAAATCTAATGAAAGATTAAAATTAGTTACCCAGTATCGAAATGAATTACGACAAGCCGATTAAAACCTGTTAACTTTTTCTCACATCGTGGGAAGATCTATCGCGGCGTCTTTATTTCGTAAGACAAAGTAACGCAAACTCGCAGGTCATTCCCCTCATTTCGCCTGGTGGAATAAATTACAAAGTTCATAGTGTAGGTTTTCGCGTTGCGTTCGCACGCGATCGATCGCGGCCCGACGCGGGAGCGATCGTCGTCGTCGTTCCATCCGGCAAGAAACAAAGAACGCGACACAAAGACGCGAGGGAAGAAGAAGCCGCAAAGCATACGTCGCAAAAGGAAGTCGATTATTTCGCGAGTCCGTTTGTCGCGGTCAATTAAGTTCGTGAAATTTCACCGCGAAAACAACGCGCGATTCGTCCCTCCGGCGCCATCGAGTGTCAGTCCCCCGGGCCGTGCCCTCCACGCGGAGGGCATCGTCGTCGTCATCGTGGGCGATTCAGGAGGCAAAAAGGAGACCTGTTGACGGCGTCATTATCGTTATTTAATATCCCGGTCATTAGCGCGTCCCGTCGTGCCACTCGAGAGTGTTGTTTATGTACTCATCCGCTCTCTCAGAGTTTGCCGCGTCGAGCCTGAGATTGTTCCTACGCGTTTTTGCAACGGCGAACGAGGTGCTGAAGGAGGATCACGCTTTGAAGTCTTTCTCCAAGTACACATAGCGGGCATACGTACGCTTTTACGCGCATTAATAGAGGACGCAGAGACAATCGAGCACGAGATGAGTTAATTATTATATCGTGCTGCGAGTTCGTTCGCGAATGCATCGCGTGAAGTTACGTGTATCGACTACCGACATACCGCTGACTGTAGACCGACTGTAGATGAAACGTTAATACGGGAAGAACCGATCGTATGTGTAAGAATCCGCGGCACCGCTCTTACAAAGGGTTTGAAAGAAAAGAAGCACCAAGTATGAGCGGCTCCCGTTGTGCTACAAAATAGAATCGAGATGGACATCGTTGACCAAGTAAAAAGTAAATGGAATGCAAGCAAGACGTGCTGCACCGAATAAAAGAGAGATAATGGAAAATGCGGCTAGTTCAAGTCATGGCCGGATAATAAGTTCCGCGTAATCGTCGGAGATTTTACTGTCGAGAGTAATGCTGCATTTTCACGAACACATCAGTGTCTTACCGAGTAATGTTATTCTGCGGCTTGTAGGTGAAGCGAGAAATGCTACGTGTTCGCAATGTACGCAGATGTTTAATTTTTATTATACCCATTACCATTATTGACAAACGGTTATCAACATTGAGCGTAATATATCCATTTCGAATTCTCGCTGGTGGTTTACCGCACCGCAGCAATAAACTACCGATTATAGACGCTTTCAAGGACCATCAGGTGCATAATGCACGTACGTAATTTCGATACGAGCGATATAAAGTGGGTTAATTAAAGCCGCGGGGAAAACGATATAACGAATGAGCTAAATTAAAAATTTCAAAGTTTCCGAACCGATCGAGTTGCAGCGTACGTTCGAACAAATGATGCAGCATATGTCACAAATGGAAAATTAATAGCTAACACAGATAATGAAAAGTGGCCATTTCGAAACCATTAGCAAATGTGGCGTTATTTGAAATTACTTCATATTACTTTTATTACACACACATACACACACACACATCACACATATATATATATATATATATATATATTCATTATTTTAAATTACTGTCTATATATATGTAGTTAACAGTCTTTGAAATTTCGCTGATTCGACAAGCATAATTTAAAATAATGAATAAAAATATAAGAATAGTTTATCGTTTTCTCTATTTTTACACGAATGAAAACGCCTCGGGAGAAGCAGAGACCAATCTCGATTTTGCAAAACGCATAATGCGGTCGGAATATATCAACTGGAAAGAATGAAGCGGTTTACCAATATGGCTGGTTATGCAAACAAGACGGGCAGAATCGCGTAGAGTCGCGTTACCATTATTTATCTGCCTGCGAGGCCGGAAGGATGGTATACAACGTAACGCGTATCCTTCGGCCAACAAAGACCCCCACGCAGAAATTTACATGGCACTGTACGCGCACATTTTACATGCGTATACGTACGCAATATAACTATCTCGCAACACTACAGTGTTGCAACGGGGTAAGCCGGTATGCCGGTTGATGAAGGTCAGAGTTAAGATGCGTAATTTAAGACGCTTGTGTGCGCGTGAGAATTTCGTCAGACACGGAAACCATGAAGGTGTCGCGACTCGGAACGTCCGGGGCATCGTGTCTGACGATAGATTAGCATCTCTTGGCTGGTGGTCTGCAAAATAAACGAGTAATCCTCCGATCTACCTTTACTTATTAAAATAAAAAAATAAGAAAAAGTGTAATAACATATGGAAATTGAATATTATAAATAATATTACGGTATAAAAATATATTGACGATATATATTGACTAAAAATAATATTTATTAAAATATTAAGTTTTGGCTTTTCT
Source organism: Crematogaster levior (assembly GCA_901521435.1). Lineage (NCBI taxonomy): Eukaryota > Metazoa > Arthropoda > Insecta > Hymenoptera > Formicidae > Crematogaster > Crematogaster levior. Next base: position 91,589 of record CABEGB010001402.1, on the reverse strand, counting down.
TTCAAAAATAAAATTTCAAAATAATTTAATAATTTATCGCATTTAAGGAAATAAAAAAACATTGTTAACATCATTTTCTTGAATATTTTTTGCAACATTGAAATATCACGAACTAAGTGTAAAATCTGCAATACGTTTGATAAATTTATGATAAATCGAGAGAAGCACAGAAAATAGTATATATATATTTGCCATATATATACCACGAAGTGTATGTAGGTCGTTTTATGCTACTAAGCGTAGTAATTCAGCCGTGTGCTGAAAGCCCACAGAGACATGAGCAGTGTGAACCTCCGTGATCTAAGATACACAGTTGCCGTATCTACCTCGATTTATAGAGGAGCACCTGGATAAAGAATTATGTAGGAAGCAGGTGTTCGTTAATGGCATTCGCGTTTATTTTCTTCTACCTCGTAGCGCCGAAACGAGTCAACATCTATACGTTTCTACCAACAATGGTGTCTTTACGAAAATATACATTACATGATATAATTTTATGTATAGTTGATAAAAAAAGGATGATCAATGCATGTCTCGCGATTCGATTGGGCGCCATGTTAAGCGAATCCCTCGAGATCGATTGATTAGCCCGTAATTTTGTTACCGGGAATCAAACGCGAAATAAAGGCAACAAAGTACAGAGAAAAGGAGAGGCAAATGCCGGACGGAGGTGGATCTTAGAGGGCAGAGAACGAAAGGTCGTGCGAGCGGTCTCCGCTCTCTGGTCAGTCTTTACGGCAATTACCGCTGGGCACAGCCTTCGTGAATGCTACACACTCGAGCCTGTGCAACGAAATTGCATCGAACGGACATACTTTACTTATGAGGCACCACAAGTTCTCGGAGCAACAAGAAGCGAGGCAAAAAAGAAGCAAGAAATAAATGTTCGTCTTCATGATGACTGCAATAAAATACATTTTGCAGTTTACAATTATATCTAAATATATGAAACAATACTGGTCAAAAGCATATAATAATCGCGTATAAAATATTTGTACGTGAATAAATTGAGGATAAATTAAAAATAAATTGAGGATAAGTTAAAAAAAAACGTACGCGCGCGTCGTAACTATGATAGTCCACAAGGAGCGTGAAATTCAATTCACATAGAAAGCATAGAAATTCACACGAGCAATATTATTTAGCATCCAGCATGACCGAGATTGGCTTATTATTCATTCGATTATTAATTATATCGTATAATTCGTGATATCTCATATGATTTCTCATTTTCAAGTATTTTATGGGTATGACATGTCATATATTCAAGCTAAATATATTTGCTAAAGAATGCGTTTTACGATGCGACACGTGGAGGTTTCGCACATAAATACGCCGATTCCACTAGAAACGAAAATGGTTACCTGCGACTATTTACGGGGAAATGCATGTCAAGCTGTATGGCTTGCGGGCACGCGCTATAGGTTTGTATGAACAAACGTGATACGGAATATATGAATAATAATGGCGTGGCTATATATATCGCGGATACATTGCCTTCACTCATCGTCATCACCATCCCCATCTGCACTCACCCTTTGCCGCAGTGGCTATGAGCCACGAGCACGAGAGTGCGATACGATACGATTCGCTCTGATTAGCACTACTCGTAACGGGAGAGCCATCGTGGCATAACATTATGATCGCATTATATGACGCGACGCGCATCAAACTTTCTGCATCTTTTCACAATATTATTTATGATTGTACATATTTCATTAATTATATTTCAGAAACATTGTATGTCTCAGAGACGTTTTTGACTCTGGAATAGCTTTTAGCTTTATTTATATGTTTAGCTATTAATTATCGACCGATGTAATTGGATATGTTCTGTATATTCACTATGTGTAATTAGTTTCTTTATCATTCTCTTACGATAATTGATCTGTATAATAATTAATCTTGCGGTGTAATATAACTTTTTAGAGATATCACTATTTTCAGAATCATAGTTGGATAATCTGTTTTTTATTACAAGAATAATTTCTGTCTCTACAAGAAACTTAAAAATCACTGTATAAATAGCGAGAAAAGTGCGGATCCGTAACAACAAAGTAATACGATAAATAACACTTCACAATAAATAACACTGATTTTTAATCGTTACAAGTGCGCTTCGTGCAGGCATGTTGTACGCGATAAATTCAAAGCTGTGATTTTTTTCGCGCTTGTGATTCATAAAGCGAATAAGCGGCTCGTAAATACGCGCTACAAGGTTGCACCAGTGTGTATGTGTGTGTGGTAACAATGTAACAGATATTTTTTTATTTTTAACCGAGTATAGACGCGACGCAGCGACAATGTATATAATATCCGAGTGGAGTGTAACCGCGAGATATCATACGCTCGTAAACGAGTCTCGATCGATGGAACCTTGTAGCAATTTAAGATCGTTTTACATAATCGATGCACCACGGTGTGATCAGTCAGTTTTCAGAATTCCCTTCCTCTCGCTTACTCACGCCTCCCGCATTTTTTTCATCATGTCTATCTCAACGCGGGGCATCTCCGCGTAACACACTTGGGAATATATTATGCGTACCAAGTGTTATAAATATGGTTTATAGGAGCGTGCAACACACGCGATGCATTAATGCGGCTGATTGCCCGTACATCACGATGCGGCGGTGCCCGCGGAGAGTTCCTCTCTTCTTCGCGCGTTTTGCAGCCCTCTCTGGCCTCCAACCAGCTTCAGCCTCTCCCTCGGTGAATTCCTCTCTCGCCACGGGTTACTCGGTTAGTTACGGATGGTGGCCGCGCGCGTTTTATTAAAATATTGGGTCACCCCAGTGCGTAATATATATCACAATATTCCGCGCGTTCACGAGAGTCTACGTGCGTAGGAGTGCGAGTACATATACGTCGTCGCCAAAGTCGTCGGCGAGTGAGCCCGCGGGCTTGAGTGGCCAAGTTCGAATTTCGCGGGGGTGGGGTACGCGGCTCGTTACGAGCATCCTTTCAGGGCCCCTAAGTGGACGTCGAGTTCGTTAGAGGGGCCCTTCCAAGAGATCGCGGAAGATGAACAGGGTGAAGGCGGGAGATGCATGGGCTCGTGTTTCCACAAAGAGATATGGCTCTCGCTTAAACGGCAATGAGGCGCGAATCGAGGTCCTCTCTGTCTCTGCTTCCCCCTTTCTCTCGTCTTGACTTCTCTTTGTCTCTTTCTTCCCCTCTCCCCTCTTCTTCCTCTTTCTCTCGTCTCTTCGTACACACTCCGTAAGTTTCTCTCTCGACCTCTCTTTATGTCTCTCTGCGGTCCTATGAACCCTCACGGTATTATCAACGCGTCGTTTGTTCCATTTGATTACCTCGGCACAATACAGCTGTGTGCGAAAACGTCTTGATACGCGTAATTGCGGAAACGTGGGCACAAATTTCGCCTTTCTTTCCTCTCACAATCTGCAATAGCGTTAATAAATATGCAAACGCGGAACGCGGAGTAATGTGAAGATGTTTTTTGTCGTCGATCATAATACGTCGAGCAACTTATAATCTTATTTTCCCTGTCTCGTTCGTGCCCTAGCGACTTAATAAAACTGCGCTTAGGCGGAAAATGCTTCTCCATTACGCGCTCGCCACCATTCGTTTTGTTTACGCCACGTAATAATTACACGGCGCATGTTTTTCTCGCGGACTTTGTTCGCACGTAAACTTTCCTCGGTAACGTCATCCTGTATATATCATTGTCATCCGGAAATTACCCTGCAGAGTTTCTCGACGATGAGGGAAACACATGAAAGGGATAAAGTTTACGAATTCCTGAATTATGCTCTTGACACTTGCAACATCGTCGATTCGAGGCACAGGTGAGATTAACTTTGACTGAGGAGCGATATTTCCTTTCTTGTACTCATATTCCGAAAAACATTATTTGCATATGTAAATTTAGCGTAAAATTGTTTGGGAGAAATTAAAGTAAAATGTTCTGAATGTTAATATGTAATTAAAGACATAAGTTTGATTTTTAATAAACAACGATTCTTAAATAAAAATAAAAACTGTTTTATCATTCACGAAATCCTATGAGATACAGATGATTATCTGTACTTCTTCTATTTTCAGTTATCATGCTGCAGAGCAGAGTTAATATTGATAATTGATATCAAAATCTTGCCTCTCCTCAACCACATTGTAAATTCAAAATTTTACTTTCTATGATGTGCTATAAACTTGTATCTTTCACACACGACACCTGTCTCCGTCGTGAACGATATTCATATTTTCCGGTTGCCGTAGTATCCCGTAGGATTATACGGAAGCCGGAACAGTGCGTCAGGATAACGCTGGAACAGTATGTATCGCGTTGAAGATAACGTCAGTCAATACGTACAGGAAACATCGAAGCGTATTCTCTTCTGTGACGTCAAGTATTTATTCATTAACTGAGAAATCAAAAAATCACGGTTCAATATTCCTAACTCTTAAATTCAACGAACTCACTCAAATTCTAATGAAAGAAAGTTCAATGTATAATCGTGATATTATTTGATATAAAAGTTTAATGAAAATTTTCGATTCTTCGAAATAAATATTTGAAAAGAATAAAATTTTACTGGGATTGAAAGAGGTTTACACATGTTTCAAATAATATTTTTATATATAATAAGAATAATTCTCTTCTCACCACGAGGTACATCTGGGGTTTCCTGGAGGAACGAAGATATCAAGGCGAAGTGGTTTCAACAAAAAAAGATAGCGCTCTCTCTGTTGCCAGCGGCGCCGTAAGTATGTCCTAAGTGCATTTAACGATTATTTTATATTAACGGGTGAATTTATTAGCGGCCTCCATTATCGAGGTTTGGCGGCCCCGAGGTGGCCCATCTATATGCCTTTCGTTTTACCGAGGAACCGTGAAGGTCGTAAGGAGAGAGGAAACGAGAGAGAAAAAAAACGAGAAGAAGGAGGGTAAGTGAGTTAACGGCGGTCTCCGTATCTTTATCCCGTGGCGGTGGACCGTCTTTTGTTTCACTTCGTGGCTTGTGAATACTTCAAGAGATGTCCGGACCCTAGTGATATCGATAGCGTTACCTCGCTTTCCAACAGCCAGACCTTTATTCGCGCAATAAAAGCTTGTTAAAAATCCAAACGACGACCGAAACAATGATGTACACCTATTGTACACGCGGTATGTATGTCCAAGATGATGTTTACGTCATATTATTCCCAAAATAGCGAGTCACGAAAATACGATATATATTTTGATACAGAGCGAACGGCGAATTAATATAACGTGTCCGGAAGAATTTAGCTGAAAAAGACGAGGATTCATTCCATTCGCCCAACTTCCTTGTATCCGCTGGTCTCTGGTGGGTAACTACAGCCTCTTTTCAATCCCGAGCAAAGAGGGTGTTGTGGGTTTTCGTGGGACGAGAAGAAGAAGCTAGAAGGAGAAGCGGAACCGGAGGAAGATTCCTGGCTGTTGGTCGAGACCGCAAGACCGCCATCGAGAGGTTACGAGTCGGTGGCCGAGCGAAGAGGGTGGAAGGAGGATGGTTATGTCGCCCCTGGGACAAGCCCTGATGGGGTTATGGGCCTCCGAGGCCTACTCTTTCCACCCGGTTTCTACATCCCGTTTTCCTTCCATTCTATTCCATAATACGCCGGGAGATGTATACGTCCTGCAGGACGCCCGCGAAATGCGTTCTAGATTGCATTCGGATATAGGGAGATTCACGGCGAGATGGAGGGAGAGGAGGATGGGCACGGAGTTGAAGGAAGAAAACGACGCAGCGCAGCAATCCTTGCGCGAGAGATCGAGCTGGGATTTGCGAGGGCGTCCCGATTACTTTTCGCATCGGCGATCTGCCGTATTCTCCAGATCGAGCGACGACGATCGCGCGCTTGTGTACATATACTTACGTTCCCGATGTGAAATTTGATCCCAGCCCTCCCCAATAAGCTATTCAGTCGGAAATTGAACGCTTCGTACTTACCTGGAACAGGAAGAGAAACAAATTATTCGAAAGTTGCTTGAAATTCTAAATATCGATGAGTGTCTTAAGACGAGTACTTTAACAATGTACAATAAATCAAGAATGATATTGTCTTACGTAACAAAAACGTTCGACGTAGCTATTACGAGTAGAGATAAATCGCCAGAATAATTTCGATCATCGATGCAAAAACTGATTTAACGAATCGCGTGGATCTCGAGCCCACTTCTTCATGTTCCTTCGTCCGCAACGAATGCGCGACAAGGATACGTTTCCTGTTACTTCCCCCTCGTTGAACATAATGACGCGCGACGAAACTCTTGCTCGATAACAACCCAGCTGCGTGCACGCGCGCGTGCATAGTCGGCGTGCTGAAAAAAGCCGTCGCGCGAAGGGCGAAGAGAGATTTATGCTCGCAAGAAAAGAGGAGAAAAAGGAGACGGCCTCTTCCTTGCGCAGCAGCAGCAGCAGCAGCATCAGCAGCGACTCGCGCTGGGAATCGAGAACGAATCTTGTACGTATGCCCGACTCGCGGCTCGCGTATAAAGGGAAAGAAGAAGCAGGCACCCGGGAGAAGGAGGTTCATGCTGTAATTAATAAACCGGTATGCTAATTTCTGCGAGGACAGAACGCGCGTTTTCTCCTGGCAAGCCAGGTACGTCCGGTATAATCCCGCGTACCCTGAGGAACAGTGTAGTGTCTTTCGTAACGTCGACGTACAACGAAAGAGAGAGAGAGGACGAGATGTAAGACGAGATAAATTACGCTTGCCCGCGCGCGCTGGCCGATATGGGGCAAATAGTTTCGCAATTCCGATACGAGCCTGGCTCGTTTCGCGCCGTCCGTCGGTTACGACGATCTATCGCGCGAGGTTGAATGATTAATTCCGAAACATCTCGCGCGAATATCGCGCGATAAAAAGAACTTTTGACGTGTTATTATGAGTTATGCGGTGAATCATGCGATAGAGTATGCAAAATGTAATCGCGAAGTATTCGAATATTAATGATAAATGATATGCAGTAAAGCTATTTCCTGATTGGATCAATGGCAGCCAATATTATTTCATAGACTTGATATGCGAAATATAAAATTACTGCACATATATGCATTATCCTTCGATTATACAGTTAAAGAAAGATGAAGTTATCACGCGTGAAGTGTCGTTTTCCCCTGTCAATATTAGGTAAAGCTAGATAAGGATTAATGTGTCGTAATTGTATCTGTTGTGTAAGCTTTTTTTCAGCTTTGTTAGATCTGGATTCAGCAATTTTCGTTAAATACGCGTGCCCTTTGTGCGAGATGGAAGTAGTGTATGCTCGAGGAAACGGCGAACAAGGAGTGGCGCTGGTCCGTACGTAAATCAAAACGTACGATGCGGAGGAGCCGGTCGTCACGTGCAAATGAGAATAGTAACTAAGAGAAAGAAAGAGAGAAAGAGAGACATGGCGAAAGAGTAGTGCCGAGCTTTCCGGTATCACGAGACGACGAGCCAGCGAGCTTTGTGCTTTGACGAAGGGTGTCTCGCGGCAGCCGGAGGGTGTAACCCCGGCTTATTCACAGGCAGGAAGCGAGAAACGAAGGAAACGGAGGACACGAGACACGTCGTCCTTTTACGGAGCGCAAGCACGTTTTCGTACCGATAACGTCGACCCCATAGAAAACGCGTATGCTTCCTGTTTAAAAGCCATCGATTGTTTCTCCTCGAACATGTCTGAGACAGCTGCCCTCTGCCCACCACCTTTCCATCCCCCACTTCCCCCTTTCTCCGTCTCACGTCGCGTCGACGAAAAGTTTGTTGGTGAACTGTATAAATGCGGTTTTAGCAGAATGTCAGTGCGAACACGTACGAAAATACGCGGCAGACGTCAATCTGCAGGAGTGAAAAAAGTTTAGCACAAACAAAAAGCGCGAGTGCGTGTGGCCTCGAGCGCAAATAAGCGGGAGAAGGGAGTACTTTTAATTACACATTCGATTACAAGAAGATACAAACGAGAGTGCCGCGAAGAATTACGTTGCCGCGATTACATGCAAAAATACAATCTATGGCGAAGAGAAAAACTGGTTGCGGACGGTCTCACAGGAACTTTATCATACAGGTAATAAGTGAGACAGCAAAAGAAACAAGCGAAAGTAATCGAACCTATTAGGCTTGCCGCGACCACACGTGAGACAAGAATGTGCCAATGCATTAACCACGAATGTCGCTTTCTGTGAAAAAGAGATTACTCGCGGATTCTAATTTCGAATCAATTGCGTAAGAAGATAATTGTTAAGAGCAATAAAGCTATCGTGAGATCAAATCGCAAATGTTTAATTGTCAGAGACTACAAGTTTCGATAAGAAAGAAATAAAAGAATTTTACGCGGTAATATTCAAATCATAAATCAGAATTTTTAACGATAAGACTCAACTGACAAAGTAATGAAACGATTGAACTCGCAAACAGAGGATTTTCAAAGAAGTACCACATTTTTCTTGACGCCAAGATGTACGTTCGTTAATATTTTCCTCAAAAACCCTGAATCGCGAATGAGAAATCAAACGCGGACGTCATAAAGTAAGCGTGCGGACCTTTCAATCTCATGTTTTATCATGAGGCAAAAGTTAAGATAAATATAAGTCCGAATTTACTCCGGATTTCTCTTTTCCTTCTATTTGGATAAACATTGTAAACAGTGTATTCTAGTTTGCATAAAATATATATTTTCCTAAACTATTACAATGTTACAATTACTTTCGAAATATACATTTTTATTCAATTATGATTTTATTTGCCTCTAATTTATATTTCATCTTTTTCAATTATTTATATACTGAGGAAGACTTAGCAAGCCAAAGCGCGTCTATGTGTATTTCCTTAATACTTAAGAATAAAGATATAAATTTTGTATAACATCTCATTCATATTCGTATCGTCGACTTTTTTATTTTCTCACATTACTTTTTAGTTGAATTTTTCAGAAGTTATAATGTAATTATAAATAGATATAATGTAGCTGTAATGCAAAATACGTAAGTTATATTAATTAAAAAACATTTTATTTAGCTGTCCGATACAATACCCTTTCCTCATTTTTACAGCGATGATTATTCGCAAGTGACGCGTAAAGCATTTCGTGAGAACACAGGCGATCCACCGTCATCTCGTATAAAACCAATTTCGCGGGGATCGTACGACCGTCTCAAAGAGTTTTACGTGCCCGTGAGGACCGATTGTTGGCCGCGGGGATTGAGAAAGGGGGCCACGAGAAAAAGACATACAACGGAGAGATTATATTTCAGGATTTCGCATATGCCGAGCGTACCGCGAGATCTTTCGCGTTTCCTTCCTAGTGCTTCGGCGATTTTATATACACCGAGGGATGTGTCGCCCTTCTAAAACCATTTCCAGATAACACATCGGCCCCATTACGATCTCGCGCGTGTAGCTGCCGCTACTCCTTCGTACAATCTGCATTATGCATGTGTGTATCCACACGGGCATACGTATAATACGCAAACGAATTCTATATCGTTTTCCCGATCGGTTTACGATCCGATGTGTCTGTCGTAGTTTTACAATGATTGAAAATACTCCGACAGATAGATCCACATGTGTACGCGCGCGCATAAGTACACTATCGAGTTGCGCGTACGCGTGTGAATACACGTGGAAGCAGAGAGTAACCGTGTCGGGAATCGGGAGAGCTTCATCAAAGTTGCATAAGCAGCTCTTAGGAAACGATCGACCGCGGTATCCCGCGGGATACCGTGGGTGTCCTATAGGGCGCGTCGGGTTGGCTGTAGCTGGCCCTCCGTTACTTTTTCCACGATAACACGAAACACTTATAAAACGATGGAAGTGGATCGCCTGGGACAGGTTGAGACCGTTACGTTAAGTAGTTGAACGTGACTCATAAAATGTTATTCCCCACCCTATTATTTGAGACATTGGAAGACCATGTGTCCTCGTTTACTTTTAATGTATTATTGTCGTCATTTTATTCTATCACTCCATCACATAAATTATCAAATAACAATTTTATATAAAAATAAGAAGCTTTCTAAGTCTTCTTCTGTGTAATAAAAAAAAAGAAACAAGTGAGAATTTGTCTAATGAGATATTTTCCTAAAACTACGTCCTAAAATATTACGTCCATTGCAAAGCGTAAAATTTTCTCAGAACACCAGGTGTCGGATAAGAATTGGCATCGCCTTCAGCCAAAATGGCACTTATCGTCGCCACCTCGGTCGCGTGAGAAACCGCACTGTAGGGGAGGTGCCTCGTGAGATACAGGGCTGCATTTTAATGCGTTTCTTATTTCGATGCGCGCATACATCCGTGCAGGCGTTTTACACACCGTGGGTCTCACGTAGAGATGCGCACGGGGAGAAAGGCTGTCGGCGGCGGGCTGGTTGACTTGTAGATTTATTGACGAATTTAGCCACACATTTGTTCGCCAGGATTTCAATACAATTGAAGGATTCCGCCATTGTTGCCCCCGCGGCGAAACATCGTCGCGGTGCGTCCACCGGATGTGTCGATGGCAAGGGGATCCGCCATTTGGTATTGTAATAGCAACTTCACCTACCTCCATTCTGACCTCAATCTGGGTTTCTTACGACTTAACGGATCCGAATTCACCCTTTAAAACACCCTTTAAAAATGCCGCTCGTTCTGATTTTATAATCGAGCGTAAAATTATACGTATATATAAAACACGACAATTTACATTTGATAAAACTTTGTCGTAAAACATTTCGTTACCTCTCGCTTTTTCTATCGTCTTGCAAATACCTCCGTCTCCATAGATATTTTTAGATATTTTTAGATTCCAGTCTTTTTGATAGAAGACAAAGGAAATCAGAAACGTGTGCAAAAAGTAAAATCGAGACAGAAAGGAAGGACATGGCCAGAGGCTTATGCGCGATGCGTGTGGGAGATAGCGGCAGCATATATAGCGAACCTACTGGCCGCCGTATCGAATAATTGGCTCCCGCGGCAAGTGCACATCCCGCCCATTATGTGCATCACTGCACCGTACACGGCTATGCAGGACGGACAGGATATCGTAGACGATACGCTTCCCCTCTTTCTGCAGATATATCTATCTCCGCCTTGCCTCCCTCAAAGATCCTTCAATGAGCATGTAATCGATGCTTCGTCCCGGTAACCCTTTTGTTTTGGCCCCTTTTACACGCTTCGGAAATAGATATTTGCAATACACCACTTGAACTTTGTTGCATCGTTATATAAACGTGCAAGGATCGATTTCAATAAGACCTTGGATAGCGTCTCTCTTTTAATTGCTTCTTTTTCTTTTAGTAAATTGTATTCTCATAGTCATGATGTGTGCGTATAACAAATAATCGTAACATTTTTCCCGAGAAGTCACACGTCTCGGAGTAATTTAGATTGAAACTCAGATGGACGCGTTTCATGTCGTGTTACTTAGAAATTCCATTACCGCCGTTAATGTTCGCTCGCATTATCCGAATATGGCGCGGCGCGCATCGACGTTGGCGATCTTTTCCGATCGCGCGACTATAACTCGGCGAAGTCGTTGACGCGCGGGAACACCACGCCGCTCCGGTGCAGAGTGCAGTCGACCATAATTTCATCAACGGCACGAGTGTGTGCACTGGCTGCTAGGTATATGCATTTGAATTTGATTAGTGGTGCAAAAGGGAAGGACGGGTAGGTAGCGGAGAGGGAGGGTCGACCGGTGACACCCTTTGCCACCACAACCCCAACCGCTCGCTCGCTGCTGCCACGACTGCACAGTCGTGGCTGCAACTACTGCAATTATCCGCACACGTCATACGCGCGCATTACGCCAAACCCCGGCTCTCTATGCCTGCGGTCACCTCGCGCTTCCCACTGACCGTCCGAATTCACCCCCTCCTCCTTGACCGAAGCCACCGGCTTTGACTGAAAATACCAAAATTGTCTGCAACTTTTATCTGGCTACCATTTTTCAATGACCACTTACAATGCATTTACAATACATATACAATCATATAAAGCACTCTAAATAAATCATTAACCATTATTTAAATCAAATTTACAGATCCCATGCCAGAAGAAAGAAATTTCACTGTAAATTTTAATAAAATAACATGTGACATAGTATGCGGCATTCAAATATAATTTAAATATAGATCAATGTGTACGATATATAGAGCTGAGTAATAACGTAGTAAAATTTTCGAAAATCTCGATAATGTGCTTTGCAGTTTCGACCGATCAATCCGCTCTTATGTAGCGGTGCCGGCGGGCTCGGTGCAATCCCGTTCGTCGACCGTTTGAAAATTATGGCCGATGATCGTTCAATACCTCGGCATCAATCACGCGTTTGCCACGGCGGCGAGCGGTGAGCGGCGTAGCACACGATCGCATTAAGGAGAACACGATAGCGATAGGAACGCACGCCAGGGCGGCCGGCCGACTCTCACCGGCAATAAACCGTCTTTACGAGTATTCCGCCTGTTTACCGGCGCGGCCGGCATATTTTTTTAATCCAACAAAAGGAAGAAAGGTAAAAGTGGGCAGGAAAGGGTGACAGGAAGGAAAAGCGAAGGTCGATATATATGTCTACGTATATATTTTATCGTCGCCGCCACTGCCGTCGCGAGTCTCGAATCGAACGGCCCGCCTCCATCGCGCTCGCTTCGAGTTAGGTTTAATTAAAACCTAAATCGTATTTAACTGCGCCGTAAAACAAGTCTGATGTCTTTCGTAGCAGCACACGCGGTAGCTACCAAACGTGCACTCTTTGCTCCCGACGCGATTACGTGCGACTACTTCTTTCCGATACAAATGCCGCCGTGGAATTCAGAGCAACGCGATCGATGAAACGAAAAAAGTAAGACAGATATGATGCTTGATTCTCATTGACACGTCATGTCAAATTTTATTCTCTCCGTCTGCTCAATTATTCATATAATCGTATTAAATAATTAGACCGCATAGATAACATTAATTCAAGTCTTGTGGTATGGAATTATATTACGAATTATGGACTTCGTCTTCATCGATAAAAATCGCATGAAATGCAGCTTTGCAATTTTCATGAAATTCATAAAAATCTTTTTGGAGATTAATATCAAGTGAAGTAGAAAATGATATCTTCCAACATGCCAGCAACAGCCAAATACATTTTTGGCGAACGGTATCCGCGTACAGGCCCTAGCATGGCGTCGAACTCGGCGAAAGGATTCCCATCCAACCAATCCCTCTTCTTCTCGTGGCCCCGTACACCACCATTCCCGTTGATGGGGAACGAGAAAGACGAGCAAGAAGGAGCGAATAACAGCGGAAAAGAAGGGAGAAAGGGAGAACAAGAGCTGCGCGTATAGCCGTGCGGCAATAACGCCGAGCACCAGACGCTAATAACAGACCGTACCGGCTGCCCATAGGCCATCCCGGGCAATGAAACGGGACCAAATAAAAATCACGGGGGAATTATTATGGTGGACGCGAGTGCGGCACGGCAGGAGAACCGAACCTCGGCAGAGAACCGAGTTCTGTGACCCGCGCGCGTCGGTTTGCTCGCCCGACACGTAGAGATTTCCCAGCGTGACGATTTTGCGAGGAGTTATCGCGCCAATTTCGCGCCCCAGGCTCTCGCTTCCGATACGATACGCAATTAATTGCTCTGTCCTTCTTTACGCCGCGAAACATTGGATCGTCGCGTCATTCGCACACAGGTTTGCCTTCATGTCGACTGTGGGAAAATTTATGAATTCAATCGTTGTTCTTTTGAAAACCTACCGTGGTATAATCTTATCGAAATTGTTTCTCAATTTAATATTTAAAAGAAAGCATATTTAAATACGTTTTTTTACACCCACATATATTTGTATTAATTTGTCAAACTTGGTGTTGTTTTTTTAAGTGTTTAAGATTGTTAAAGAACATTCTTCCTGATAATCAAGACTGATTTATTGACAATTTTAACTATACGAAAAATAAAGTCATTAAAGAATTGATTAGTAATTAGCAAGACGTGTCGATATTGTTTCTTGGCCTGAAGTTGAAGTTGTTAATATCTTACGTTTCGAATTTCGAATTCAACAAGACTTAGAATTTTTAATTCGGATTCTCATTCGAGTGGAACCCCGCCGGCGGAGCAACAGGAAATGAGAAAGGATCGTCGAAACTACGGAGTACAGGAACCATCGAAAGGATGAAGGGTGGCCATGCGCACAGTTTTCGCCAACGTGCAATCATCATCTCCGTGGGAAATCCGTGAGATCAAGACGATGCGAGGCTGTGCCGAGACCTCGCTCGCGGATAAAAGCTCATCCTTAAATGCACTGGCACGAGGCTGGAAGGTGCCGACCTTCGCGTACACGCACTACTGCCCTTAGGTCGTACCATCCGCCGCCGAGTCGAGGACGGAAGGGAGAAGGACGGGAAGAAGAGGAGCAACGCAGAAAGAATTACATGGTGAAGAGAGGGAGATGCGCGCGAAAGCGACCCTTGGATGGAACCTGGACGAATCCGAGTCAAGACGGAGAGAGACCTCCGAGAGAAGAATGGCCGATCGCAATGAAGATTTTAACTGGTACCGTGGCCCTCGCCGACCGCTCGAGTCGGTCTTTTTATTATCGTTTCTTTTCTCTCCTTCTTTTTTCTCTTTCTTCCGTTCTTCAGTATCCGTCTCCGACTTTTCGAGAACGATTTACCAAGAGCGCGTACAATACGTCACGGCTCTTTCACTGAAATTACTTACCTACATAAAGACGCGAATAGTTTCGTAGAAAATCGTATGTGGAGCGACGCACGGAGATACTCGCGTGCACGCGATTACGCGATAAACGCCAGGGCAAATGATAAACAATGAACGGGGGTGAGAATTATTTCTATCATATAAGTCAGACTGTAATTAATTACCGGTAATCTAGCGTCAGTGAAGAAATTAATGTGCTGACACACGTGAAATTATTTTCAAAATACAGTAATTTGTATCGTAGTATTTAACAAATGTTGCCAAAAGAATAATTTTATTATGAACATTCGATCAAAAAGGGAGGAAAAAACGATTTTAAAGAATATAAAAAATTTTAATAACGTTGTGAAATTTAACTAAATCGATAAGATTACCTTGCATTTTAAAAAATCCTAACAATTGTTCTACGTTTGCACTATATAACAAATGAGTTAATGACAGTTTTTAAAATGACAATTTTTCTCGATATTGTCTTTTCGTATAAGGTCTAATTATTTAATCAAGCTTCTTTTTTGCAGTCTACGAACGATGCAAAATTCCACGCGGTTACTGTAATTGGTCCGAAACTGATATCGTCATTCGTGAGGACGATCCTCGACTTGTCATTGACAATAGGCGACCTTGTTACGACGCTCGCTTTGATCGTCGACAACAGCGGGACGATCAACGGTTCTTCAACTCACTTCTTTCCTTTTTTCCCATCGAGGAAACTTATGCACGCACCATAAAGATAACGATGATATTCCGTGCCTCGGGCTTGTCACGGAGGCGCATGTAATTATCGCAATGGCATAGCGGAGTGTACGAAGAGGAGAATGCATCATTTCGATTATCAGCGAGCTCACATGATCGCGTGCGTAATTACACGCATTGCAGCCTCGTTCCTGCTGCGACGCGCAAGAGTCGATCTTCTTTCGGCGTCCCGAGCATCGCGACGATTACGCGCCTTCTGATCTCTTAGATTATGGTCAATTACTTTTTAACCTTAAATCACTAGTGGGACGAACTGCGAATCTTGTACTGAATAACGAGAGGATGTTCCCCGCGTGGCGCAGCAGCAGCAGCAGCAGCGTGCGAGAGAGCGTCATGCAATTTTAATGCAATCCACGCATCTCGCTAAGTATAGGAGAAGCAGCTAGCTAACTACCAGGTGCGAACGAATATTCGCATTAGTTGACGCGACGGAAATTAATAACGCTAGATAAATCGGAGATAGTTGAAACATCGATGTCAGTCATCGGCGCGGTAGTTAGACGCTATATATAATTAGTCAGATCACGTTCGATATAATTGCACTATTAGTTTCACGCAGAAACATTAAAATACTTGCACCGTGTCTTTGTAACACTTTTAATTACAGTCCACTCCTTTTTACCTGCCACGTCATTTTTCTCCGCGAGAATAAAAGTAAATAGAGGTAAATCCTCTTTTTTTCTTCGTCTTTTTTTTTTACACAAGAAAGTACGGAAAATGTCCAGGCTGAAGGAGCAAGTGCTAACCACGGTAACGCTGCAATGCAATCTCCCCATAAAGAAGCGCGCACAAAACATTCGCGTGCACGCGGATGCGTGCATGTGTGTTATACGTGAACGAAGTACGCGCGCATGCACGTGAGTTCGCCCTTACGCGATATGTGTACGCACACACGTGCAGAAACGTACGCCCACACGGTTCACCGGCACACACGTCCGGTGAAACATGCGAGAGACGGGAGGCAGGTGCTCCGCGCGCCATTGGCCACCTCACCAGCATGGCCGTACCCCTTTTCCTCACCAATACCAACGTACAACAACAACGTTACCACGACTTACGAAGATGCCTGCACGTTTAAAGGGAGGTTCGTATATAATACTCGCCACGGAAATATTATTGTATCCCTGAAAGGGGGCCAATATTCGTGTAGTCAATCGTTCGCCACCCTCTCGGTAGGAAAATTATTTGTTAAGATATTTCGTTAATTAAAAAAAAATTCTTACATCATACAGGAACGAGAAGATAAATAAAAAATTAATTATATTCATAAATGTATACGTTCATAATAGAAAGGATTACTTTAATACGGGGTTAGACAGAGAGAGAGAGAGAGAGAGAGAGTTTGGCTATTAAATACGCTTTATATATCACCTTTGTATGAGGAAAGTGACACAAGTAAAAAATAGCAATTTTACAGGAGAACAATTTTAAACTTTTTCAGAAAATGTATGTTATATTAATGATTTTATGCACATTTATAAATAATAAATGCAACAATTATAATTCCTCCTGAATCATGAGCTTTGATAACTTGTGCTTTATTACCATTTTCACCTGACAAGCGTTGAAAACATCTACCGCTTTTTAGATTTAAAAAAATGACACTACACTTTATGATGCTTTTTTGAATAAAAGTACATACATTTTTAAGTTGAATTAAATTTTGAGTGAAATTAAATGCAAAAATTCATATTTTTTACTTGTCACTTTTCTTGTGCAAAGGCAATATTATTATTCTATGTGCTTCGATTAAATGTCTAACTACACGCGAAAGGATAGCAACTACTATGTCGCGTTTTTCTTTTTGTGTAACTTTGTTAAATTATTAATGGTACACTGACGAAATAATTTGCGCCCATATAACACGCAGATGGACTTGCTCACTCTTTCTCTTCGTAAAACGTAAAAGTTCTTCAGCCTGGCAATTACTCCGAGACTTATCGACGAACTATTATTGAACGGCTGCGCTTTCTCGGGAACTCTTTCGAGAAACCAGAAGAAGAAGGCGATTTCGCCGGAACTTTGTCGGCAGAGGAATCGCACTCGCCAACAGCAACAGCGGGAGGGCTCAATAATTATCGCTCGGGAGTTTCGTTTCGGCCACGGCTACTATGTATACCGAATGCGCGAACACATACATACATACATGTATACATACACGGCACATCGACATAGAGAGATACGCGATCTCCGTTCCACCGTAATGGCAGACTCGCCCCAACCGAAGCAATTAGAAGTACGAGGTAAACACAGAGCAGTGCGTTCCCGAGCGAAGCCATTCGGCGCTGGTCCGGCGCGTTATTTTCTTCTCGCTCGACTGTAAAGGCTGTAATTAAATATTCCGTGGGGCACAGCGTGGCCCCTGCTAAAGAAACGCGTGATTCCCTTCTGAGAGACTGGGACCACCTCTCCTCGTCTTCCAAGTTCCCGCGGATCGCTTCGTTGATGAAGAAAAGATAGATAGACACGCCGGTAGTTTTGGCACGCACGTGTGTATAGAATAGATACAGAATTGCTCGATGAGACAGTCGACTCGGGAGGGAGAGAAAGAAAGACGCAACAGGGCCCATGGGATTTAAGTTTCTATAAATCATCTCAGTCTCTCGAAACTCGGACCCGTATTTACGACCCCTCGACCTCAGCCGGTGCCTGACCCACGGGACCGCCTTGTCTCATCTGCTCCTTTGTATTTAACTGCGAAACCTTTTAACGACAACTAAGTGTTCCATCGGCCCTGGTCCGGCGTGCCGTTCTCCAGCGAAGAGGCCCGCTCCCGGGATGATTTCAGCGCGAGCGCAGAAACGCGTGATGTCTTCGGCATAAATTATGTCGGCGGGACCTGTTCAGATTTTGAGCGCCGCGGGTTTACTACCGGTTCCAGGAACCGTCGTTCGCTGGAACGTGCTGGACTGAAGAAATTGTTTCTGTCTTAGAATCTCTTTCGAATCTCTTTCTCAACGGTAGAATACAGATCGCTTCGCGATCGTCTCACTCGAATGCAAGCGACGCAGATGAGCTCGGTTATTATCGCAAATAAGATATTTCCTGTTTCTCGATCAAATCGGTGAATTACGCAAATGCACACAAAGCCTCATGTGCCATCACATATTAGTATTCTGAATCAACTTAACTCATTATCTTCAATTACGTTACTAGCAATCTCTTTTCGGAATTCGTTTAAAATTCCTGCTCCCGTCATTATGCAATGATGATACGGATAGAATCAATCAGTTTTTTTCCACGTCAAAATACTTTTCCACTATTAATTAGTTCGGAGAAGAAATCTGGCTAACGAGTGCAACAGAATAACGAAAAAGCTCACCCGAAATATCCTCTACACCTGCAGCATTTTAGTCAGACCAGTCTGCCGCGCGGCACGTCCACTGGCAATAACAGGCTTTTCGGTAATGCAAAGAGTAATTAACATTCCTGTTTTAATTACAGCCTCTGCCTGGCCACCCTCTTTATTTTCACCACCCCTTCCGTACCATTAGCCGACGTCGGTTCCGCGCACGTTTAGCGAACTCGTGCACACACGCGCGCGCGCGTTATACACACATTTACATTGCACATTGAGCATAAGCTTGTACTAGAGCGTTGGAAAATATGTGCACACACACACACGCACACACAGAATACATGTACGTGAGTTCGTAACGTGTACTTTCGACAGAGGACAGCCTAAAGGTTTTTAACCCGCGGTGGCGAGCTTTACAATTAACGGAATTAATATCGGACGCTCCTATTTATTATGGGCTTTTGATATACGTCCGATACGTACCCGGATGGGACACAAGTGTATAGGGAGACAGAATCGCGTTTGCGCCACACAGGCGACCAAAAATCCGAAGCTGGCGTATTCGCGCATCGGTGTACCGGATCCGATCCGGATTTCCGTGTGCGAACACCCGTGTGACCTTGTGTGCATTTGAGCAGGACGTGTGCTCTGTTACCGGAGCCCGCGTATGCAACGCTCGTCATATCGATCCCCCCTCCCCCCTTTCTCTCTCTCTCTCTCACTCCTCTTTCTCTCTTTCCCTCACTCTGTCACTTCTCGCTCACACACAGCACTCACCAACCTCGCGCACTCGCGCACCTTTTGTAGTCGCGCGACAAACGCGTCGTAATACATAGGTACCTACCTATGCGGCGCAACGATATCGCGGAACCGCCGAGTTTCAATTTCCCCGATTTACTCGATATTACGCGCGGTTGTCACGCCGCGTATAAACGACCACGAATCAACGACCCGCTAGCATTACGAGAGCGTAACTTTTTGCTCCGAAATCTCTGTGCGCCGCTGTTTGGCGGATACGGCTTTCAATTCCGACATTTTGGTATGAAAACCAATGCCACTTTATAACTTAAAAAAAAAAAGAAATGTTATATGTATAAGATATAGAATATATATAAATATTTTCAAATCAAAAGATTATGTTGAGCTTTCTCGTAGAAATCAGATGCCTAAGTGATACGATGACAACACACATTCATCGATCTTTATAGTTACGCTGTCAAGTGTCACTGATGACGCCACGATCGATTTTGTCCCAAAGATAAACTAATATCTTGGCACTGAGATCGAAGCTGGATCGCATTCATATATCAACGATACTCCCAATCTCTTTTGCGGTCCGCTTGGCGGGATCTTCTTTCCGTGTCCTTCATTCTTCGAATCGGAAGGACGGGAAACGGGGTTTCGTCTCGTAGCCCGAGGGCAGAGGATCGTCCTGATTCTCCGATCATTAATCTCCCGAATCGAATCTCGAGTGCCTCGAGACGATTGGAAAAGGTGGGTACTCGACTCTCCCCCGCGTAATTCTTCCTCATGCCGCCGTTCTTTCTTCGGCATTTCCTTTTTCTCTCATCTTGGCTTTTCGGATGTCAATGACTCTTATAATTCGAACGGCCATGTTTCTCGCGTTGCTCGGCGACGTGTCGACTTGAACCAAATTTGCTCGGTGAATGAATTTTGTGAACAAATTCGCAGTTCCGTATATTTTCGTAAAACAACTGGTTACAAAGTGCATTTTAATAGAATAGAACACTTAAATTAACAGCGCCGTCCCGAATGTAACGCGATCGAATCCGGTAGAACGCATTGTTCACGTATTGTGATACACCGCGAGAATATGGTAACGACTCGTGCGAACTATTTACGCGGACGCAATTGGGGCAGTGTCTCGTGCAATCGTGTAATACAATTACGACGATATCTCACTGTGTTGATAAAAGCAAATTGAATTTTTACGAGTTTCGCATTTATTATGATTTTTACGTGTAGTAAACTCGCGCTCGGAAACAGGAAATGCGACGTATTTTATTATATTATCTAGTAATAAAATGTCGTTGTGGCGAAGGAATGACAGTTACACGCGGTATGGTGTGTCATGCAAATTAAATTTCTAGTCGCTAGTACGCGACACAGTTCAGCAATGTATTGAATCTGTGTGTTGTTAGTGGAAAGCGAGAAACGAGGAAAATCACAAAAAGCTCTGATGCTCTTTGCGGAATATTGATTCAACTACATTTTTTTTGCATGATTAACGGAGATTACAATGTATAGTCCTAGTTATCGCAAATAATCAAATTGTTGGAATTGGCTGAACAATAGTCAATTAATAACAATCTGTATAGCAAACCAAGAGAGTAGATAATTAACATATGCATATAAATAACGAATGATGTTAATTAATAGCTAAATAATTAACCGAACTGTGCACAAGCCGCCGTGACATTTTGAGATCAGGTACACGACGTGTACACCACAAAATCCCTCGCTAATGTACTAATTCCTTTACCGATTTGGCACGAGTGTGCAGAACAAACACGGGCGAGATTCGCAGATCGATAAATCATCCATGCCTATGTCTATACACTCGTGTTTATTCCTACACGTTGTATCTTACTCTGTTTCATCTCCTCTTACGTAAGTATTCTCCTTCCAATTACTGGAATACACATAACGCGGCTTTGACAGACGGTGGAAATGTACGTTGCAGTTCAAGCTTCCGTGCGACACGAGACATCGCTATTGTCTCGAAATGCGACAAGACAGTGGCGCGCATTATCCACACGTGCGAAACGCGTCAAACTAAACGGAGTGCCTGCCGCGAGTTGATTTTTAATTTCCCCTTTTCACTCTTTTTTTTTAACGGCAGCGAGACTGACGAGATTTCGAGTATGTGCGATTTACTAGAAAATAGGATACGCCACAGTTTTAACTTAAAGTTAACCTCGCGTTATGAATAGGAAACAAGATTTTTTAACGAAAAATATATTACACAGAACATCGATCACTTATAATTAATGATCTAATATTTGCAACATTCTTTTTGCGTTCGTAAACATTGCAACTGAACGATGCGGAGAATATCAAGTGTGAAATAAGGGTGATTATCGTAGCGTTAATTAACGCACGTAATCCTGCATGATTGTATCGTATCTGAGTTTATTAATATTTTTCACTCACAATGAAAGTGATTCGCGCGTGTAAATATGCCGCATGGGAAGTGTTGAACAAAATATTGGATTATCCCAGCGTATTAATTAACGTGCATAATTAGTCGAGTTTTTCTGATCGATTTGTATCCGTGTGAATAAGTATCTTCAAGTGGCAGAAATTTGACATATCGAATTAATTTGTTTATTATATAATTTATCCAATTGTGTTAACTATATCAGTTTTCCAATTTTCCATTATAAACGCACTTCTACAATATTATTATCACGAAATCAAATTATCGAAACAACGTGAATTTATAATTATTTATTTTGCGATGATTCAATGTTACTACAAGACTCGCGATTTGATTGCAATTGTTTTATCGTTTGCAATGCTTTCTCAACGAAAGAACGAACGAACGAAGAAAAATGTGATTTATTCCTGATCGGCGAATTGTCAGTTGGCTGAACATTTGAAAATGCACTTGTGCTTCAAATAGTAGAGCTTATTGAATTTCTATATTCTCTGATAAAATTCATACATTTTCTAAATAGAACTTGGCTGTCGGAATAAATTTGTCTGGCTACGATAGATCTTTCGCATTTGCTCATAAATTGTTACAAAAAAATACATTTCAAGAGAATGAAAAACACAGCAAGAATAATAACTATAACTTTGTGAAAAGATCTACGATCTTTTTCGTTTATTCGTTCTTTCGTTCGTTCATTCTATTAGATTGTTCGTCATCCTTATTTTCCTTATCTTTATCTTCCACTCTTGGCATAAAAATGAGAATTGTGTTTGCGCGGTCATGACGAAGCGTGGAAAGGGAATTCTAAGAAGAAGTAAAGAGACGGCTCCGGCGCCGAGCAAAAGACTTAGTCCGGCCCATCTGTATTCCATTTTCTTAGAATAAGGAGCTATCGTACTGCTTCCATTGACGGCGAAGTGCACCGTGTCTTCTGATTTTACTGCTGAAAACCGCTCACTCGGGGACGCGATGGCAGGCGCATACACGATACATTCGAACAACTGAGAAAAAACCTTTCACGCGAACCCCTTTTCACATAGGTGACATCCCGAAAATAAATATACATTCTGCATTCACGCTCTCGCAAATTCTATTATCTTGGACTAAAAAAGAAATATTAATCTATAAAAGTCTCCAAATTTTCTGCCGCATGTGTTAATTAATAAAGCTTCATATCGTTCTTTTTATAACAATGAGTTTTTGGTATAATAATGAGTTTTAGTTTCGGAAGAACGAGACATATACTACCTAAGTAATAATCGAAAGTTTCTAGCTCAGGAATATAAAAAAGTAAAAGAAAATAAAACAATCATTTTTTCAATATAATTTAATATATTTAGAATAAATTTTAGAATTAATTATACCAGTAAAAAAATCTTTTAAATGTTTGTTTTTAAAATTTAACACTGAGAAAATAACTTCTTTATCATCGATATTTTTTTTATACAAATTTGATATTGGATTTTAATTTCGAAAATAAAAAATGATTGCAGGCTAAATCAGTACTAAGCGGATAATGAAGTGATTCCGCAGAAGTTCAGAAGTTTAAAAAAATCAATTTATTGTTATAGAAAAATTTATTGAAGAATGATTATATTAAAAAATAAAAATAGTTGTTTTATTTTATTATCTTTTTTTATACCTCTAAACTAGGAACTTTTGATTCTTTTACTAATTATAAGTATAATTGAACAATAACTTCAGTAATATTTTTCGTAATATTTTACGTTATCGAAATCTTATAATTTTTGTTTATCTTTAATAAGTATTTATTTTTAAATCTACCGCTCGCATGTATATAGATCATTTTAAGTAGAATTGTCTATTTCTTGTAAAAGTGACAAAATCAAAGAATTTTTAAATTAATTAAAATAATGACATATTATTCTTTCTTTGAAATACTCGTGGGAATACTTACGATAAAGGGATCGAAAACGGAATTCCCTTAGGTGACAACTAGGTTATCCATTTTTATTATTACATAAAAATCGATCATATTTTTCGCTGCCATCGTGGCAGCCGCTTGATGTTTTAAACAACATCAAATAACTGGTCGAATGGAAGAATTAAAAAAAAAAAAAAAAAAAAAAAAAAAAATACTGAGCGTGCGTTTCTTCATTTCTTGGGAAACGAAAGACCCACGACGATGACGACGATCATCTTAAATCGTCCGTAACTTGCAGTCTGTATTCCAGCTGAGTGCATTGTGCTTTTATGTTCCGTGCGAAACCGGGGCTCGAAAAATGGAACGTGATCGGCATTTCGTCCATGGAACATTAAGATACGGAACAGTCGGAGCCGCCAATACCTGACATCTTAGATTTTATGGCTAATAAAAATTACTTTCATATACGTGCAAATAGATATCGACGCTAATCGCAAAATAATTTATTTTATTTCGTCTAGTCCATTTCTTCCATATGACAAGATTACTCAAAGACTAGCAGCTATCCGAATTCTATTTTAAAAGACTATTTTAACAGAGCTCTGTTCTTTCTCTGTTCTTTTTTTGTTTCTAAATTTTATCGCGTGTAAACGTGCGATTGTGTTTTCTAAATGACGCGAAAGATTCGAGAAAGAAGTAATTGCTAAGTTGACTGCAAAAATACCATTGTATCTTTTTTACATCGCGGAACGATTTAATATAGCGGTTGATAGTTTAATCAATGAATTGTTCTTTCGAATTTGTAGAATATATAAAGCTTTGGGGTTTTTTGGTATACTCAATAGATATTTAATTAACATTACTGAGCAATTCTATGTAAAGAACATGCTAATGTCTTTTGTGTTATAAAAGGAAACCGCTTTTACCGTCGTTTGATTAAAATCGAACGCCTGAAGATGCCTTTGCGCTCTCGACTCCTTTCTCCGTCTCGCCTGAAATACACTCGTTCCACTCATTCACGTTCATTAATCGAATTTCCTCTATCGATTGAACAGCCAACTTTTCTTCGTGAGGAATCGAGCCAACTGAGACCAACTTTTTCCTCGCGAGGAATCACTTTGATCTCATTAAGCTCGTTAAAGCGCTCGGAATTCTTCAGATTCCTTCGAGAAGCGTAATATTTGTATTACATCGTATGAAGATATGAATGAAGATATATGCATTCTGGCTACTGTGTCTTTTACACAAAACTATATTGTAAATAGAACAGGTCACGTTAAAAATTTTTACAATCCGTTTTAGATCTTATCGCTTTGTTTTCTTCGACGTGAGACACAACGGTATATTTCCGTTAGACATTCTTCTTTGAGTTACGAGTACCATCTATTTTACCACAGCTCGGAAAAAGTTATATGTACTCCATCGGATCAGATCTCTCAATATTCATCACGAAACAGCTTCCTGGATAAAAGTTGTATAACGGCATTCGATGTCGATGTAAAACCTGATGTTAAAGTCCAAACAAAAAATGTCAATATGTTTTCAATATCTGAGGTTCTCGTAAAATAATCTCGCTTCAGTATTACTGAAATAGTAGATTTATCGCTATATGTAATAACACCGGAAATAATTTTATTTTTATCGCGGCGTACGAGAGCGCGTAAAAACAAGACAGTTCCATTCAAATCCAATTACCTCTCTCCAACTTAACTCATTCGCTATAACTTACCAGGGATGCAATGATATTTTTTATCGGTTTAATAAAAATCTCTTAAGTACATATAGCATATCATAAATCTCTTTTATGTATTTCAGTACATGGAATGGCTTTTGCGAGAGCAAAGCAGAGCGCATCGAAATAGCTTTACCGTTCATGCGGAATCGGAGAAATGGAAATACGCGCGTGTAATGTACGTACAAATTCGTACGGTTTCACGTAATCTGTACAGCGCTGCACGATACAAAGGAAATATCTGTATTTGCATAATTTCGGTGTGCGAGAAGGACATGCCTCTTTCTTATACTATTGCGTTTCACATTTTTTTCGCTATCGAAACTTCGAACGGTTAGTCTGGCTCATGTAAATCATTAATAGAACCGACGACACCAGCTCGGTATATAGTACGTGCAACCGTACCCGCAAGGGCCCACGGGATTACGGGAACGGTCCCATAAATTCAACCTCGTTTTAAACAAAGGGTGGATTCGCGGGGCACATCCGGTTTCTCCGCCCAACAAGCGCATATCTATCGCCTCGTCCTAGATTCTATAGTTTCAACAGCGTTTCAGCAGCGGGACTGTAATGAGATTATAGGGGCTGGAAATTAACATCGGGGAACCGTTGCCGTGCGAGAAGTTGGGTGAAACTCGGCGTCATGCCGCGTATTTGCCTTTCGAAGATCGAGGAAAGGAAACGATTGCTCGATGGTCAATTAGTGCTCATTTAACGGGGATCAACGCGTCAATAAGTGATTCGTTCGGCGGACGAGCATGTTTCGCTGCTCGCAATTATTTGCACGGATATTCGATTTTCCTGTCGAGATAATTGCCCTCAGTGTTCTCCGCCTCGCACTGTACTACGTATATTCTCGAATAAACGGGTAAGTAATCGGTAGGATTTCGTGCCTCCTTGTCAACTGCCTGGAGTAGACGAGCATAACCCCGAAAGACTTGTCCTGTGGGGATATAACTGACGTGTAAAGGACGCGCATGCAAGAGTTTGCACTTTCTGCGTGGCTGCTATGTCTTTGTGAGATTAAATTAACCCCATACACGCTCGCACATGGCTGAAAAATTTAGGATAAGAGCACTCCGAGATAGAAACGCCAGCACTCGGAAAGAGAACAGTCGGAATGTACTCATATAATACAATTTCATAAAGTATATTTTACGTTTATTTTACGGCTGGTACTTGTTATATTTTTATTTTGGAGGTATATAAGAAGGGATACAATGTCATTCACATAATTTCTGGAATCTGACGAGGATTCCTTGTTAAACATTATTTTAAAATAATCTTTTACGAAAACTATCGTGATTTAATCAATTTAGTCGTTGAATTACTTCAGACAATTCTCTTATTCAAATAGCGAACCATGTCGAATGGCCAATTCGTTGATTTGTACATTGAAATGGATTTCGAGAGCCTCCGAACTTTTGATTTAGCTAGCAACTAAATAAAACTTTCAAATTTATTTTATTTCAATACGGTAGATATAGTAATGTATGTTAATACAATGTAAACATTAATGCGGCTCTGTAATTGTATTAATATTGTTAAAGTGAAGTTTTAAATAAATTTCATTCTAAGCAATTGCAGCTAGACATTTAGAAATCGCTCACACACATTTTATATTCGCGGAACGGAAAGTTGACGGGCATACAGAGTATAAACTCGTAGCAAAACGCGAAGCTCGACAGGCAGAGTGATTACATATGCGACCGGCCGGTAATCGTCGACGTCTAGTTCGCACACGTGTACACCCCCGCAAGTGCCTAGACGATATGCGCAGCGAGTGAAAAAGCATCACGTGCATCGATCGTTCACCGTGACAGAGGACGATCCGGGTGGACGTCCCGAGGCGGGGGAATAGTCGACGGGTAAAAATGAATAATAACCGACAATGACGTCGACGTCGCGTTTACAAAGGATGGAAAAAGAAAGCATTCGCAAACTTCATATATCGCGATCATTTCCATCCCGGAGAGGATCGAAGAACGAGACGAGACGCGAGGGTGAAAGCATAACGGATGCGGGGGGAGGGATGACGGGAATGACTATCCAAGCAAATGTATCCGTTCTGCCGTTCTTGCGACGGGAAAAAGAGGACACTAGCAACGAATCGCAACGGCTTCAGTATGACACCGACGCATCACGGAGGCGTTTTGTTGACGCGAGTCAAACCGGATATCGTCAACTTCTATGTGATACACTTGTTCGATTTTTCCGTTCTGGTTCTTTCGTAGGAAAAGCGGGGTCACTGACAAAAATAACACTCAATACGATCTTAAATAAACTGATCTTGCGAGTATCGCGAACTTGGAAAATTGCCGAACGTGAAGCTCTCTCTTTTCCGTGATTCCCGAAGGATGAAACGTGACTCTGAGAATTTCTGGATGATTCATGGTCGATGCGCTCGTCGTCGCTCCGACAGTGGGATTTAAGCCGAGGATTGAAGTCGAAACTCGCACGAAACTCGCTGAGTATTACTTCTCTCTCACCCGACAGTAAGGACTTTGCTCGGACATAAAGCTGATGCGAGAAAAATGGACGGGACGGAACATCTGCCATAAAAGTGCTTGCGAATTTATAATATTATTTTCGTTGACTTTATAATGCGACGCGACATAAAAGCGGAGTATCCAATACTCGGGAAATGTAATATAAGAAAGCCATAAGCAGGGAGCCACATGGCGATAAAAGCAAAATCCTTTTTTCTTGCAGCGGAACGCAGATATTTCAATTTGTCCGTACCACACGTAAAAGATAGGCGGGACGAAGTAAATATCAGCGGTTCTTAACCTCCGGTGAAGACGTTGGCATTCGTTTTAAATGCCTTCTCCGTCCCCATCCCTCCCTCCACCCTCCTTCCCGCTTGCTCTCTCCTCTCCTTTGCAGCGTTTCCTCCTACCAGGACGCGCCCTTTGTCCCCTACCCATTTCTTCTTTTCTCTTCTCTTTCCCCTCTCTCTCTCTTTTCTCTCCCTCCCCTTTCTTCCTCTTCCTCCCGTTCCCCGCCTCTCCTCTTATCTTTTTCTCCGTTTATTCCCTTCCAGAAATCCCCATCTTTATTCCCTAGGCCTGCCACATTCCAGAACGCTACTTTTACTTCTTTACTTTCCCCCTCTTCCCGCTGTCCCTCCCTTACTCTCCTATTTACTCCCCCCATCCTCTCCCCCTCTCTCCCCTCCTCCCTTTCCTCCACCTTTTCCAGCGCCTCCTCCACCCTCTTTTTTAACCCCTTCCATCCCTCTTCTACCCCCTCCCATCCCTCATCCCGGTCCAGAATTTTCTTCCCTCTCTCTCCCCCACCCTCACCTTATTCAAATCTCCCTTTCTACCTCGCGAATCTTACCCACACCATCTCCTCTCTTTCCTTTTCCCCTCTCCCTATCCTCCTTACCCCCTCTATTTTCCCTTCTGCTCCTGTCGCCTTCACTATCTTTTCCTCTACCTCTCTTATATTCCTCACTGCCTATTCCTTTTCCTCTCCTCTCTCTTCTTTTTCTCTTCCAGCTCCTCTTCCTCCTCCCTCTCTCCTCTTCCTCTTTGCTCTTTCCCTTCTCCTCTCTCTCCTCCTCTCCCTCTTTCTCCTCCCCCTCTCCTCGGAAACATTCTCTCCCTCCTTCCTTCCTCCTTTTTCCCCCCCTTTTACCTCTTCCTCTTCTCTCCCCCCTCCTTATGCGATACCACCACCGTCAGAAATATACCCTTTGACCTTTGATGGAGTAACCCGACCTGCGGGCAACGTTAGCAAGCGATTTTGTAACCTTGTCTCTAGCCTTCTCTCTCTCCCCCTTTCCTTCCTCTTTTCCCCTTTTCTTTCTCTTACCTCTCTCTCTACTCACTCCCTTTTTGTTGAACTATCTTTCCACTTCACCCACTCCTTCCTTTCTCCTTCTTCTCCCTCCCCCTCCCCCTTCCCTCCCCTTCTCAATTTTTTCGCCTTTTTCGCGCTATTTCACACTTTTTCATCATCTTTCACCCCCTCTCACTCTGCCCATCACGTCGTTATCATCTCCGTTACTCACACCACACGATCTCACTCCTTCGGTCTAACTACGTATCTCTTTCTTTCTCTTTTCTCTCTTTTTCCCTCCCCCTTCTCTCTTCCCTCTTTTTCTTTCTCCCTCCTTCTTCCTCCCTTCCTTCCCTTTCCCTTCTTTCACCCCTTTCACTCCTCTCTCCTCTTTCGTACTTTTCATCCCTGCATTAATCCTCTCATCTTGGGGGCTACCTTCTTTTCCTCTTTCTTTTCCTCCTTCTTTTCTTCGACCTTTTTCTCCACGCTCTTCTCTTCCTTCTTTTCCTCCTCCCCCAACTTTCACCCACCCACTCCTTCCTTTCTCCCTCTATCTTCCAATCCCCCTGCCATTCCCTTCACCGGTGACCTCTCTACCTTTGAGCTTTTTCTAAAAGCTTCTACTTCCTCCACCTCCTTTTCTTCCTCCTGCCTCTCCTTTCTTTTCTCCCCCCTCTTCCACATCTCCAACAACGGCACGCTATTCGCCCTTTCCCTTACCATTCTCTCTACATTCTTCGGTCTTCCTATCTTTTTCCTATCTTCAAATTTCCCCCCATCTTCCTTTTCTTCCTCCTTTCTCTCTTTTCTATCCCTCTGCTCCCCTCTCTCTCTCCTCCCTCTCCTCCATCTTCTCTCTTTCCCTCCTAATTTTTACAGCTCACCCAACTTATCTCCACCCTCTATTCTATTCCTTCCTGACTGGTGTCGCCACCTCCGCCTCCATTCTCCTTTTTCCTTTTCTCACTCTCTTTTCTCTCTACTCTTTCCTGTACCTCTTTTTTCTTTCCTCTTTTCCTATTTATTCCTCCTGCCCCCCCTCTAGCAAAAAACCTCTCCCCCTTTTCTCCCCCCTACTTCCTCCCCTACCCTCTTCTCTTCTCCTATCTCCTGTCCTTTTCTTTCCCTTAACTTATCCTCCAATTCATCCCATACCCACATCTTCCCCTCTACCCACAATTTCATATACCCCACTCTTTACTCTTTTCCCTCCTTTCCCTCTCTTCTTCTTTCTCTTTTCTTGTTTTCCTCTCTTTGTTCAACCATAAATCTTTCTATTTGCATCTCTACCCTTCTTGTCTCTTCTTCTTCTTTCACTTCTACCCCTTTTCCTTATTATACTCTTTTTCCTCTCCTCTCTCTTTCTCTTCTCTTTCTTCCAACTCCAACCTTTTTAACCTCTCCTCCAAATCTGCTCACTTTCCTTCTCTCTCCTCTCTCCTGTTCCCTTCTCCCTACCTTCCCCTCCTTTCTCCTCTCTTCCTCCACCTCTTTCTCCTCTTCCTCTTCTGCTCCTTCTTCACCTCTATCCCTCTTATTATAATATTCCTTTTCCTCTCCTCTCTCTTTTTCTTCTCCTCTTCCAACTCCAGCCTCCTCATCCTCCCCTCCAAATCTCCCTCTTTTTCTCCATTTCTCCTCACCCTCCCTTCTCCCTCCTTCTCCCCCTTTCTCCTAACTTCTCCCTCCCCTGCCTCTCCTCTTCTCTCACACTCTCCTTCCTATCTCTCCAACCTCTCCATTCCTTCTTAGGCATTCAATTATAATTTCTAAATTTTCTTCATCCTTTCCCTCTTCACCCCCGCCACATTCTAGAATTCTATCTTTAAACCTCCTTCTACTCCCTTCCTCTCTCACATTCCGCTCTCTCTTCGACTCTTCCTCCTCCTTCCTATTGCTCACTTTCCACTCGCTTCTTCTTCCCTCTCCTATCTTCCCTCCTTCTCTATCTTCTCCTCTTGTCTCTCCTCCAACTCTTCTTCCCCCTTTCTCCTATCTTCTCCTCCCTTCCCTCTCTCTCTTTTTTCCTCCTTATCCAACAATTTCTCCAACCTCTCTATCCTCTTCTTCATCCTTCACCTTCTTCACTCCAGCCAAATCCTGCCGTACCTCACCCATGCTCTTCTCCCCTCTCTCAGACACATTTTCTCTGTCATCAGCCCCCTCTCTCTCTCCCCTTCTTATCCTCTCCCTTTTCCTCTTTTCTTCCCTCCTTCTCCATATCCTTATTCTTCCTTCCTCTCCTCCTTCTTCTCCTTTTCTCCTCTTCTTCTCTCCTCCCTCTCTCTCTCTTTTCTCACCTCCTCTCTTTCTTCTCCATCCTCACCCTTCTCTTCTTTCCAACGTCCCCTTCTTCTCTCTCCTCTCCTTCTTCCTTTTCCTCTCTTCTGCGTCTTAATCTCCTATGTATTTTTTTCTTCTTTCTATTCTCGGTCTTTTATCACTATTCTAATCTCCCCCCTCTCTTCCTCTTCCTCTTTCTCCTTTTCCTCTTTCAATTTCTTGCTCAACCTCCTGTCTCCCCTCGCTCTTTCTCATCTGGTCCTCTCGTTGATATTCCTCTCTCTCTCTCCTTCTCTCTTCTTCTCCTATTTACAATTCTACGTTCTCTCCTTAAGTTTTATGAGTCGCCTCTCTCCTTCCTCGCTTTATCTTCCCTCTCCCTCTTCCCCTTTATTTCTTTCTCTTCACCTTCCTATCTCCTCCTTCCGTCTTTTTTCCCCCCTATCTCTCCACCCTACCTTGTCTCCTTCTCTTTCTCTTTCTCCACTCTTTCTCTCTTTCTTCCTTTTTCTTCTCTCTCTCATTCTTTATTTCCATTTCCCTCAAACTCTTTGTCTCTTTCTCCCTTTCCTTTTAAAATCCTCTTTCTTTTTCTTTCAACAGTGCTTCATCTGTTTTTCCTTCTCCTTATTACATTCCCAATTTCTTCCGCATCAATTTCTTCCTCCTTCTTTCCTTTCTTCTCCTTCACCTTGACTGAGCGCACGTCTTCCTCCTCATCTTTTTTCCCTTCTTTACTTCGTCTCTGTTCTTTTCCTGCACCGCTTCCTCCACCATTACTTTCCTTTTCCTCTCCTCTCTCTCCCTTTTCCTCTCCTCTCTCTCCGTTTTTCTCTCCTCTCTCTCCGTTTTCCTCTCCTCTCTCTCCCTTTTCCTCTCTCTCCTCCTCTCCTTTCTTTCTCTCCTGGTGTCCTCGGAAACATTCTCGTCCCAACCTCTTTACTTCTTCCCAACATCTCCTCGCCTACATACTTCCCTCCCCTCTCCAACCTTTCTTCCCCATATATCCACTTCCTCCCCATCCTCTTCTTCTTCGCCCCTTCCTCCTTTTTCTTTCCTTCCTTCCCATCCTTCTTCCTCCCATCATCTTCGTTCTCCATCTTCTTCTATTTCTCCTTGTACCTTCTTCTCTATGCCCCTCCTCCCATCCCCCTAACACTCATCTCATGTATTTTTCCTTCACTCTCACCTCTCCCTCTTCTTTCCTTATTCTTCCTCTCCTTCCCTCTATCCCTCCCCTTTCTTTATTGCTCATATCTATTCGTAGTTGTCTTTTTTCCTCGCTCTCCCTTCCATCTTTGTTTCTCATTAGACAACCTTCAACTTCCCCTCCAATTCTCTTTCTCCCTCTTTTTCCTTCCTTTTCCTCTCTCCCTCTTCCTTCTCTCTTTCTCCCTTTCTCTTCTCCCTCTTTTTCTCTCTCTCTTCTCCTCTCCTCCCTCCAACCTCGTTTCGCCGGCTGACGTATTTTTACTTCTCCCTCTTCTATCCTTCTCTCTATCTCTCTCATTCTTTCTTTCATCCTCTCCCCCTTCATCCTTACTTTTTCGAGGGCCACGTCTTGAACTCTCGTTTACGCTCCTTTATACCTACTTACCTCTGCTCTCCTCTCCTCCTTCCTCTCCTCCCTTCTCTCTCTCCCCTCTCTTTTCCTGCTTTCTCTTCTCTTCTCCCTCTCTTTTCTCATCCCTCTCCTCCTTCTCTCCTGCCCTCTTCCCCTCCTCCTCTCTTCTTCTTTCTCTTCTTTTCTCTCCTTTCTTTCCTTCTCCTCTTTTCTTCGCCTCTCTTTTCTCTCTTTCCTCTCCTCTCTCTCTCTTCTCTTATCCAACTCCAACCTCCTCAACCTCCCCTCCAAATCTCTTGCCTTCTCCATCTCTCCTCTTCCTCTCTTCTCCCTTCCTCTCCTCCTTTTCTCCTCTCTTCTCCTCCCTTTCCTCTTTCTCTTCTCTCACTCTCCTCCAACCTTTTCTCCTAACCCCTCTATCCTCCTCTCCATCCCTTCCTTCCTCCTTTTCCCATCTCCTTCCTATACTCCTCCATCGTTGCCTTCATCTTCTTCCCTCTCCTCCCTCAAGTCCCTCATTCCTTTTCATTCTTTCCTTTTTCAACCTCCTGCACTCTCCCTCACCATTCTTCTCCCCTTCCCTCTTCCTCTTCCTCCACCTTTTTTAGCGTCTCTTCCACTCTTTTCTTTAGCCCTTTCCGTCCCTCTTCCCCCGTCCCACTTCTCATCTTCTTCTTCCGAAGTATTCCTCAAACTTCTGTCTTCCTCCCTCCGTCCAAACCCCTCTTCTTCCCCTTTTCCTTCTACTCTTCTTCCTCTTTTCCCTCTTGCCTCCCCCCTCCACCCACACCGTTATCTTCATTCACCCCTTTATTCTTGCTCACTTTCCCTTCTCCCCATTCACTCTCTTGCTTTTTTTTCTCGCTTTCTCTCCCCCCGCCAGCCTTCTTCCTTGTCTCCCTCTCTCTCCCTCTCTCTCCCTCGTTCTTACCTCTTTCTCCTCTCTCTTTCACCACCCTTACTCGCCTTTCCTTTCTTCTTCTTCTTTCCCTCTCTCTTCCAGTCTTCCTATTCTATTTTCTCTTCTCTCTTTCCCTTTTTCCTCTCTCTTTTCATTTCCCCCTTCTCTTCCTTTCTCCTCTTTTCCCTCTCTTCTTTCCCTGCTTCTCTCCTTTTAGTCTTTCTCTTTATCTTCTTCTCACCTCCTCTCAAATCTTTACTTTTTCCCTCCTTCTCTCAACTCTTCTCTTTCCGCCTCTCTCTTCGTTTCCCCTTTTTTCCCTTCCCTCTTGCCTTCTAAGAGATCAAATAACCTCTCCTTTCCCTTCTTTCTCCTCTCCTCCCCTACCTCTTTCCTTCTCCTTTTCCTGAATCTATTCTTTCTCTCTCCTTATCCTTCTCTTCCTCCCTCCTATTCTTCTTCCGCTTTCTTCTCTTTCCTCCTCACCTTTCTCTTGTCCCAACCTTCCTTTACCAAACCCTTCTTTCTTCTCTCCCCGCTTCCCTCTTCCATTCTTCATTCTCCTTCCGTTTCTTCCTTCCCTCCCCTCAATTCTGTCTCTTCATTCATCCCAACTTCTCCACCCTTTTTCTTTTTTGTCTCTTTCTCTTCTCTCTATTTCTCTTTCCCTTTCTTTCTTTTCTTTTTTTCTCCCTCTCACATGAGCTCATGTGTTTTTTTTCTTCCCTCCTCTTTTTTTTACACAGCTCCCTATACTCCCTTTTTCTTCCTTATAATCTTTCCTACCTCTCTTCCCTCTTTTCTATTCCCTTTTTCCTGCGGTTTTCTTCTCATTTTTCTCATTTTCCACTCCATTCATTAACATCCTCCATCCTTATTCCGCGCGTTTCTCGTTTGTTTATTCCATCCTCATCGTCGACCTTTTTTCGATCCACTGATTTCCCCTACCAGATTTCCGATACGTTCCTCTCTTCTTTTCTCTCGCTTTCTCTCTCTCCTCCCTCCCTCTTTCTTCCCTTCCCTCTCTTTCCCTCACTCTCTCTTCCTCTCTCATATATTCTCTTTCATTTCATCTTTCTCTCTCTCTCTGTCCTAGTATCCCACCTCCTCTCTGTCGTCCACTCTTTTTCCTCCTCTCAACCCCTTCTCTCCTCCGCTCTTCTTTCTCTCTTCTTCCTCTCCCTTTTTAACCTTCCTCCAAATCTCTCACTCCTTCTCCGCCTCTCTTCGTCACTCCCCTTTCCTTCCCCTCCTTTCTCCTCTCTTTTCCACCTTTTTCTCTCTTATACTTGATCGTCGAGGACTAACCAATACAATTTTGTGTGTGCAGAGATATATACATATTATCCTACGTTCTGGCTGCATTGCCCATGGCGAGCATACCCTTCCCCTCCGTACACCTTCTTCCTTTTTTTCTTTTTTTCTCTTACTTCTCCTCCCCTCCCTCTTTCTCTTTCCTCACTCTCCTCCACCCTTTTCTCTAACCTCTCTATCCTCTTCTTCAACCCTTCATTCTCCTTTTCCCACTCCTTCCTCTTTTCCTCCATCCATGCCTTCATTTCCTCTCTGTCCTTCCTCAAGTCCCTTATTTCCTTCATTATTTCCTTGATCCCCTCTTTCATCTCCCTCATATCCCCTCTCTCCCTTTTCTCTCCCCCCTCTCTTTCCCTCTCTTCCCCCTCTCTCAACAACTCAGAAACTCCTCTTTTTCCCTCCCTCCCTCCCTGCCTTTTCTACTTTCCTCTCCTCTCCTCTCCTCTTTTTCCTCTGCCCCCTCTCTCCCCCTCTCCTTTTTCCCTTCCCTCCCCTCTCCCCTCTTTTCTCGCTCCCCCTCTTTTTCCTTTTCCCTCCTTCCCTTTTCCGTTTCCCTCTTTCCTCATCCTCATCCTTATTCCGCTATCCCATCTATTTTGTTTATTCCTTTCTTTTTGCGTCGACTACTATTTTCCCACTGTGTCATTCCGCTTCCAGATCCTTCCATCTCCTTCCCACTCTTCTTCTTCCTTCTCGCTTTCTCCTCTCTGCTCCCTCTCTCTTAACCTTCTTCCAACATCCTCCTTTTTTACCTCTCTCTTCCCTTCTTTCCTTCTTCTCTCCTTCTTTCTTCTCCCTCTCTCTTCCTCCTTCTCCCTCCCCTTTCTCCTCTCTCCTTTTCGTACTTTCCATCCTCTCTCTCTCTTCCGCCTCACCCTCTTTCTTTCCTACCTTTTCTCCGCTCCTTCCTCTATCCTCCATCTCCACGCTCGCTATCTCTCCTTTCCCTCCCTTCCTCCTCTCCTTTCTCCTTTAAACCTTTCACCACTATGTTTCCTCTTCTTTCCTCCCTCTTGTCTCCCCTCCCCTCTCTCTTCCAGTTTTCCTATTCTCTCTTCTATGCCTATCCTTCCATTCATTTCCAATCTCCTCTCTCACACGATCTTTCTCCCTTCCTCTTTCTTCTCCCTTATCCTTTCTCTCCCTTCCTCTTTCTCCACCCTTCTTCTCTCTGACATCCCTCTTTTTCTCTTTCTCTTTCTCTTCTCTCTTGCTCCTCAGACTCACGAATCCCTCTTTCCTCTCTCTCGTTCCCCTTTCCTTTTCTCTCTGCTCTCTTCGGTCCCTTTCCGTTTCTTCTCTTTTTGTTTTTCTTTCTTTTTCCTTCTCTCTTCTTTTTCCTGCTTCCTCTCTTCGCTTCTTGTTTTTCTCATTTTTCTTTCCCTTTTTGGACATAAAAAATATACATTAAATAATTCTCTTATCTCATTACCATTCACACTCTTCATACTCTCCTCCTTCCCTATTTTGTAATTACTCCTCGTTTCACCTACGTCGTTCTCGTTGTTCTCATTTTGACTCTTCCCTCCCCCTCGCTCCTCTTCCATTCTGCTCTCATCTGCATCCTCCTCCTCGTCGCTCCTTTTTCTCTTTCACTGGTCTCCACATCCCCTTCCTCCCTCTCCTCTTTCTCCTTCCATCGCTCCATCCTTCTCGCTCCCTCTCTCTTTTTCTTTTTATCTATCGTTTTGCGTGGATCACGTCTCGTAATTCATAAACCGCAGCGCGAGTTTTCCCCCCCCCCCCCCTTCTTCTTCTCTCCCCTTCCTTTCCCTCCTCTCCTTCCCCTTTTCCCTTCTTTTCCCTTTCTCTTTCCCCTCCCTTTCCTCCCCTTTTCTCCCCCCTTCTTTTCCCCTTTTCCCTTCTTCCCCTCCTCTCTTTTTTCCCCTCCCCCCTTCCTCTTTTTCTTTTTTCCCCCCTCTTTTCCCCCTCTCTTATCCTTACTTATTCACCCTTCCTTCACTCTGTGCTCTTACGATCCTCTTCACTTTCTTTCTCTCCTTCTCTTTCTCCTTGTTTCTTTCTTCCCCTTTCAGCCGCTTTCTTTCCCACCTCATCATCGCGTCGACTTCTTGCTCCTTTCGCTGCTCTTCCTTGATCCTCTTCGCTTTACTCTCCTCTTCCTCGCTTTACTCTTCTCTCTCTCTCTCCTTCTTCTCCTTCATCTTCTTGTCTTCTTCTTCTTACTTTCTTTCGCTCCCTTCCTTTTTTCTTCTCTTCCTCGTACTTGCTAGCTCTCACTTCTTTCTCCCTCCTCTTCCTCCCTTCCTTCACTCTTTCCTCCTTTCCCTTTCTTCTTCTTTCTCCCCTTTTACCTCTCCCCTCTTTCCCCCTTCTCCTTTTCCTCCCTCTTCCCCTCTCTCCCCTGTCCCCTTCTCCCATCTTCTTCCTCTCCTTCTTTTCTCTCTCTCCCTCCTCCTTTCCCTCTCTCTTTCTCTCTCTTTAATTTCATTTCTTATCTTCATCTTCTCCCTTTAGATATTCTGGTCTTTCTTCTTTGATTACCTTCTTGTATTATCTGTTGTATAAAGATTCCTCTCTTTTTCCTTTTTCCCTTCCTTTTCTTTCTCTCTCTTATCTTCTTTATTATTCCTTCCACGATCTTCTTATCTTTCCCTGCGTTTTTCCATTTCTTTCCTTCCATATTCTTCTTCTTCCAGTATCTTCCTTCTTAGCTTTGCCCATTTTCCTTCTCTTCCTGCTCCCCATTCTCTCTCCCCTTTCTTCAGACCATTCTTCCTTCTAATTTACCCACTCCCCCCTCCCCTCCCTCTCTCTATTTTCCTTCTCCATTCTTTTCACTTTCTCGCTCTTTTTTCCTTCCTCTTCCACTTTCTTTCCTTGTTCTCTTTATCCTGCTTTCTTTCCCGCCTTTCGCCCCTTTCTCCTCCCTAGCTCTCCTCATTCTTACTCCCTAACCTCCTTCCTCTCTTCAAAATCTCTCCTCACCTTTCCTCCACTCACTCCTTCCTCACTTCGGCTTCCCTCCTCGTAATTCTTCGGCTATCGATTCCGCGTTATATTTTACATGTGTACCTTCACTGTTTTGGTTCTCTCTTTCTCTCTTTCTTCTTCTTCCCCTCTTTCTCTCTTACTTTTCTCTTTCTTTTCTCCCTCTCTCTTCTCGTTCCGAATAAAATCGCTTCGGCTGTCCGCACTTCCTGGAAGTGGATCTCCTTTCCCTTTCCCTTTCCTCCCCCTCTCCCTCACCCTTCTCTTCCTCCTCTCTTTCTTCCCCTTTCTCCTCTTCTTGGCTTATCCAAAAGATTTCTCCTCTCTCTTTCCTTGCTCTCCCCTCTCCTCTCCTACCTCCTTCCGACTCCTTTCTCCCTCCCTCTCCTTCCCATCTCTCTCCCTCAATAATTCTTCCCTCCCTACTACTCCTCTACCGCTTCTCTATCTCTTTCCACCATATCCACTTGTCTTCAACTTTAACTTTTTACCCTATCTCATATTTCTCCTGTCTTTCCTTTCCACTCTCCCTTCCTATTCTCCTTTCTTTCTTTCTTTCCCCCTCTTTTTCCTCCCTTTTTTTTATTCGCTTTTCCCTCCTTCTCGGTTTTCGCCCCTCGCTTCTTCCCTCCCCTCCCCCTCTCTATTTTTCATTTTTTTTGCTTTTCTTACACTTTTTCATCATCTTTCACCCCCTCTCACTCTCTCACACCCTTTCTGGTGTATTTACCATTTATAAACTAACCTTTTCTCTCGAATTTCTTCCTCTCTCTTCTTCTCTCTTTCCTTTTCTTCCTGCTTCTCTCTCTCTTTTCGTTCTCCGTGTACTTCCTTTCCGTCTACACTTCTGTCCCTCTCCCGCTCTTCCGCCCTCCGCCACTTTTTCTCCCTTTACCTACGCGACCTCTCTATTTATCTACGAGTTTATCTTTTTCTCTCTTTCCTCCGTTTCCGCTGCATTTCTCCTTTCAACTCATTCCATCCTCATCCACACTCTCCCTTCTCCTTCCCTCCCCCCTCCCTTCCCTCATTTCCTCCAGTTCCTTCATCCACCTTTCCCCCTCTTCCACCCTCCCCTTTTCCTCACATACCATCTCCTGCCATCCTCTTTCTTTCATTTTTCCCTCTCCATCCTTAATTCTCTGTTTCTCTCCCTCTCACATAGTTTCTTCCTTCCTCGTTCTGGATCCTCGATCTTAGCTTTCATTGAAAATTCATTTCCTTCCCTCCCTTCCTTTTCCCCTTCTTTTTCTCCCCTTCCTCCTTTCGCCTTAGTTCGCTCCCCTCCTACCGCCTTCCCTTTATTTTCAAATGAGACTCACATATTTCTCAATATTGTTCCCTTCTTATTCTCTTTCTCTCTTTCTTCCCTTCTTCCTCTCTCTCCTTTCCACGATTCCCACCAGTCTACTCCTTCCTAGCTTTCTCTTTTCGATTCTTCCCTATCTTCAATTTCCGCCCCATCTTCCGTTTCTTCCTCTTTTCTCCGACCTCCCCCCTCTCTCCCCTCTCTCCCCTCTTCCTTCTCTCCCCCTTTTCCCCTCCATCTCATTCTTTACCGCCCCTCTCTTCCTCTCTCCCTCTTTTCTCTCCTTCCCTTTCTCACCCTCCTCCTCCCTTCTCCCTTCACCTCTTCCTCTCCCCCTCGCCTCTCCCTCTCCCCTCCTCTTCTCCCTCCTCTCCCCTTCTCCCATTGTCTCCCTCCCGCCTCATTAACCCCTCTGTCTTGTCACCCTTCAACTCCTTTCTCTTAGCCTCCTCTCCTTCTCTTTCTCATTTCGTTGGCCAACGTCCTCTTTCCCCCCTTTCCCCCCTTCCCCAGCTACTCAGCCCCCTCTCACTCCCCTCTGTACCCTTCTCTGATCCCTCCCTGTTTCCCATCTGCACCTCCTTCTCTTTTCTCCTCTCCTCCTCCCTTCTAGATCTATTCTACTCTTTTCCTATCTTTCTCTCTCTCCTCCCTCCCTCTTTCTTCCCTTCCCTCTCTTTCCCTCACTCTCTCTTCCTCTCTCATATATTCTCTCTCTCTCATCTTTCTCTCTCTCTCTGTCCTAGTATCCCACCTTCTCTCTGTCCTCCACTCCTTTCCTCTCCTCCTCCCTTCGCCTATCCCGATTCTTCCTTATCTCTCTTCCGTCCCTGTCTCCTACTCGCTTGTCGCGCATCTTTGTTTCTCTCGCTTGTCCTTCCATTCGTTTTCCCTTTTTCTTTCTTACCCTGCTCGCATTTTCCTTTTCTTTTTCCTCCACGTCTCTCTTCTCTTCCTCCTTCTTTCTCCTTCTGCTCTCTTCTTTTTTCTTTCTCCTTCGCATTCTCCTCTCCTTCTCTTTCCTCTATCTTTTTCTCTCCCCTCAACTTCCCTTCTCACCTATTCTCCGCCTCTCCCTCCTCTTTCTCCATCTTTTTCTTTCTCTGTCCCACTTCCTCCTTCTATCCTTCCTCCCTCTCTTCTTCTTTCTTTCATCCTTCTCCCCCTCTCTCTTTAATTTCTCTTTCTCCTCTCTCTCCTCCAATTCCCTCTCCTTTTCTTAACCTTTAATATAATATAACCCCATCTCCTTTCTTGTTCTCTCCAGTTCATCCCATATCCCCCCTATTCCACCTTCTTTTTGTTTTTCCTATCTTGTTCCCCTCTTGTTCATTTCTCTTTTTTCCGCCACGCCTCCCTTCCTCCCCTTCCCTCCCCTTCTCTATTTTTTCATTTCTTTCGCTCTATCTCACACTTTCTCATCATCTTTCTCTCACTCTCTCACCCTTCTCTTTTTTTCCCTTTTTTTTTCCTTTTTTTCTTCTTCTTCTCCTTTCTTTTCCCTTTCAATTCTCATTTTCTCTCTTTCTCTTTCTCCCCCTTTTTCTTCCCATCTCTCCCGCCCTCTTTTTCTCTCTTCTTTTCTTTCATTCTGGCACACAAATTCTATTCCTTCTATCGCTTCCCTCCTTTCTCTCTCTATCACATTAATTTCCTTCTTACCTTTTCCTTTCGTTCGCCATTTTTCATCTCCTCCTCTTCTCCCTGCTCTTCTCTGCTTATACTTCTCTCTTCTCTCTTTCCCTGTCTTCCAGTTTTTCCCTCCCTCCCTACTCTTCCTTCTTCTCCTATCCTTCTTTCAAATAATTTGTTAAATTCCCTTATCCCCTCCTTTGTCAGGTTCTTCCCTCTCTTTCTCTTTCTCTTCTTTCTGTCCCTCTTTCTCTTTTTCTCTTCCTTTCCCCGCTGGCTATCTCTTCTACCGTCTTTTTTTCCCCCTTTCTCCCCCTACCTGTCTTTTTCGTCTCCCTTTCTCTTTCCCCCTACCTTCTCCTTTTTCCGCCTTCCTCTTTTTTAATTTTTCTTACTGTTGCGCCCTGTTGTCCTTCCCTCTCACTTCGGGCTACGTAACCTGCTCCCCTTTCTCTTTTCTCTTCTCTTACCTTTTACTCCTTTCTCCCCCAACTTTCACCCACCCACTCCTTCCTTTCTCCTTCTTCTCCCTCCCCCTCCCCCTTCCCTCCCCTTCTCAATTTTTTCGCCTTTTTCGCGCTATTTCACACTTTTTCATCATCTTCCAGAAACCTATCTTATACACCTCCTTCTTTCCCTTTCTCCCTCCTCCTCTTCTGCTCTTTTGATTAATCTAAATGTATAATATGACTGCATTGAGTAACATACTTACTTTTTATTCCTTTCTTTTAAATTCCTCCCTCCTCTTTTTTTCTCTCTCTTTTCTCTTCTTCCTCCTCTTTCTCGACGCTCATGCTTTCCGACTCCTCTTCCCGTCGTCTTTCTTGTTGTCCTCCTAAATTATTGTCAACCCTTTACTCGCTCGACCGCTCCTTCTCCCTCTACTTCCTTTCTCTCCCTCTCCCTCTCTCTCTCCCTCCTTCCTCCCCCATCTCCCTCCTCTCCCTTTTCCCATTTAAATCCTTCTCATCCTCCGTTTCTCCTCTCTCGCGCCGCCACCGATCTCTCTTTTCCCCGGTTTCCTCTTTCACCCTCACACTATCCCCTTTCCTTTCTCCCTCCTCTCCTTTATCTCCCCTTTTCTTTCTTACCCGTATCTTCCCTTATTCTCCGCCTCCCCCTCCCCTTTCTCCATCTTTTTCTTTCTCTGTCCCACCTCCCCCTCTTCTATCCTTCTCTCCATCTCTCTTATTCTTTCTTTCATCTTCTCGCCCTCCATCCTTAATTTCTCTTCCCTCCTCTTCCAATCTTCCAATTCCCTCTCCATCTTTTTAACCTTCTCTATATATATCCTCCCACTCCTCCCATTCCTCTCTCCATCCTTTCTCCCTTCCCCTCCTTTCTTCTATCTTCTCCTCCCCTCCCCCTCTCTCTTTCCATAAATCGAATCCTTTTTCCTCCTTTCTCGAGTCTCTTCTCTTTTCCTTCTCTCTCTCTCACTCTTTTCCTCTCTTTTTTCCTCTTTCTCTTCCTCTCGCTCCCTTCTCCCACCTCTCCCCTTCTCCCATCTTCTTCCTCTCCTCGCTTCCCCCTCTCTCTCCTCCTCCTCTCTCTTTCTTTTCTCCTCCCTCCTTTCCTCTCC
Organism: Crematogaster levior; assembly: GCA_901521435.1. Classification (NCBI taxonomy): domain Eukaryota; kingdom Metazoa; phylum Arthropoda; class Insecta; order Hymenoptera; family Formicidae; genus Crematogaster; species Crematogaster levior. The sequence continues at coordinate 48,764 of CABEGB010001402.1, read as the reverse complement.
CTTCTCCCCTTCCTCCCCCTTTTTCTCTCCCTCTCCCTTTCTCCCCTTGTTGCAGAACTCCCATAACCACTCTTCTACCTTTTCCCCCCCATATTTCCAAACCTCTCCTGGAATTCCATCCCTCCCTGCTGCCTTCCCGTTCTTCATCTTTGCGATCGCCTCTTTTACCTCCCCCCTACTCCCTTTCTCTCTTCCCTCTTCCCCCCTCTCCCAAAAAACCTCTCCTCTTCCGCCTACCCTCCTAACTTCCACCCCTCCCAGTCTTCTTCACCTAAAATACTCGATGCCCTTTTCTCTCCTTCTATCTCCTCTTCTCACTCTCCCCCTTATCTTCCTCTTTTCCTTCCTTTTCTTCCTCCTTGCCTCTCTCCTCTCCCTTTTCTGTTGAACTATTCTCTCTCTTTTCTCTTCCTCCCCCCTCTCTTCTCTTCCTCTTTGCTCCTTTCCCTCTTGGATTTCCTCTCTCCCTCCTCCTTTCCACGCCCTTTCTGCCTCTCTTCCTCCCTTTTCCCTCTTTCCTCCTTTCCCTCTCTTCTTCTTTCTCCCCCTTTACCTCTCCCCTCTTTCCCCTTCGCCTCTCCCTCTCTCTTCCCTTCTCCCACCTCTCCCCTTCTCCCATCTTCTTCCTCTCCTTCTTCCCCCCTCTCTCTGCTCTTCTTCCCTTGGCGCGCCATCTCCGGTTTCTCTGCACGCTCGTCACTCAAAAACATTATGTCCCACTCCCTTAATCCTCCCAAAAATCTTTGTCCTTATTCTCCATACCTGCCACATTCCAGAAACCTATCTTATACACCTCCTTCTTTCCCTTTCTCCCTCCTCCTCTTCTGCTCTTTCCGCCCCTCTTTTTTCTTTCCCCTTTTTTCCCTTTCTGTCTCGCTCTGCCCTCTGCTCCTTCCCTCGCTCTTTCTCTCTTCCCCCTCTCTTCCTCTCTTCCGTTTTCCTGGTCTTTTCCTTTCTTCTATCTTTCTTCTTCCTACACCGCTCTCTCCTTTTTCTTCCTTCTTCTCTCTTTTCTATCCCTCTGCTCCCCTCTCTCTTCCTCCCTCTCCTCCATCTCTCTCTCTTTCCCTCCTAATTTTTACAGCTCACCCAACTTATCTCCACCCTCTATTCTATTCCTCCCGACTGTCCTCTCTCTGCTTTCTTCTCTCCTTTTTCTTCCTCCCTCCCTCCCCCTTTTCTCTCTCTCTCTCCTCTTCTTTTTCTCTCTTTTTTTTTTTCCCCTTCTCCCTTTCTTCCCGTCTCTTTTTGCCTTTCTTTTTCCGCCGTCTCTTTCCCTCTCTCCCCCCTCCCTTTCACCCCCTTTCTCCCTTTCTTCCTCCCTTTTCACTCTTTCCTCCTTTCCCTCTCTTCTTCTTTCTCCCCCTTTACCATAATTCCTGATAATCCTTCTTTGCCCTTTTATACTCCTGCTCCTGCTCTCTCCCCTTCCTCCACTCCCTCAACTTCTGCATTCTCACTATCCTCTTTCTCTCCCTACATTCCTCATCCCACCACCCTCCCTTTCTCCTCCCTCTCCCTCCTTTTTCCTCTTCCATCTTCTCTATCACTCTCTTTATCCTATCCTCCAATTTTTCCCATTCCTCCTGCAGCTCACCCCCCTCTAACTTCATCTCCCTCATTTCCTTCCTAAAAAATTCTGCTCCTTCCTCATCCCACCATCCCCTCCATTCTTTACTTCTTTTTTTCTTTATCTGCACTTTCTCTTTTCTCTTCTTTTTTCTATAATTAATAATTTTCTCTCTCTCTCTTTTTCATTTCTTTTTTACTCCCCCCATACCTTCTCAATCTCCTGCCTGCATATTTCTCCTAACCTATTTTCCTCATCCTCCTTGAAGCTTACCTTTTTTCCTACCTTCTTTTCTTCTTCCTCCTTCTTCCTCCCTTCCTTCCCTTTCCCTTCTCTTTTGCTTTTGAATTTTCTTCTTTCAATTTCCTCTTACGTTCAGCTTTTTTTTCCTTCTCTTTCAATTTCTCTTCTTTTATTTTTTCTCTTTCTATTTTCTTCATTTCTCTTATTCTTTTATTTTCCTGTTCCTTCATTTCATCTTCTTCTTTTTTAATTCTACACCTCTTATTATTTTATTTCTCTTCCTTTCTCTCTCTTTTCTTTTCCTCTTCTCTCTCATAACCTTTTCTCCTTCCCTCCAGTTCTCCTCTTCCACTCGCGATTCCTCCGGGACGATTCCCTCTTGCTCTTCCCTCGATCGTCCTTCTCCTCCCCTCCCTCGCCGGCTCTTTTCTCACTTTTTCTTCCTCTCCTTTTCTCTAGCATCTCTATCCTCTTTACCTCAACCCTTTTCTTTCTAACTTTTCCCCCTCCTTCCTCTTTCTCCTCTCTCCAACTCCCTTTATTCCTCATATTCCTTCCTTCTTCCCTCCTATTTCCTCTCTCTTCCCTCCTATACTTTTTTCTATTACTCTCAATCTCTCCCTTCCCCACTTATTCTTTCCTCTTTCCCTCTCCCCTCCTCCATCTTCTTCTTTCCTCGTTCTCTTACCTCCCCCTTTTCTATCCTTCTCTCCATCTTTTCTATTTTTCCTTCTTCCAACTCTTTCCTCCTCATCCTCCCCTCCAAATCTCCCTCTTTTTCTCCATTTCTCCTCACCCTCCCTTCTCCCTCCTTCTCCTCCTTTCTCCTAACTTCTCCGTCCCTGCCTCTCTCTCTTCTCTCACACTCCTCCACGCTTTCCCCTTCCCTCCTTTCTTCTTCTTCCTCCTCAATCCCCCCCTCCTCTTTCCTTCATCTCTCCTCCACTTCTTCGTCTTGATAATAACCGCCTTCTTCTTTCTCCTCCTCTTTACCTCCCCTCCTCCTTCCCTCTTTTCTACTCTTTCCTTCTCCACTTCTCCCCCTTTCCCTATACCATCTCCTTGAAAATACTTACTGTCCTTTCGCCTTTCCGATCGCCATCCCTCTGCCATCTCTCCCTCTCCCCTCTCCTTCCTTTTCTCTCCTCCGGCCTTTCTCCTCTTCTTTTCTCCTTTTTCTCCTCTCTCTTTCCTTGTTGGTCTTTCCTCTCCCTTTTTCTACCTCCTTTCCCTTTCATCTCTTTTTCCCCTTTGTTTACTCTCTCCCCTCTCTCTTCTGCTCCATGTTTCACTTATTACATCCCATTCCCTTAGTTTCCCTCTCTCCCTTTTCTCTTTGTCCTTATTTTCCAGACCTGCCACATTCCAAAAACCTACCTTATATACTTCCCTTTTTCCTTTTCTCTCTCCTTTTCTTCTGCTCTTTCCTCCCCCCTTTTTTCTTTCCCCTTTTCTTCTTTCCTCCTGCCCCTTTTCCGCCTCCTTCCTCTCCTCTCCCCCTCTTTTCTCCCTCCCCTCTCCCCTCTCCCTCTCTCCCTTTCCTTCTTCCTCTCCCTCCCCTCCCTCTCCTCCTCTTTCTTTCTCTCTCCTCACCCCTACAAACTCCTTTTCTCCTCTTCCCCCTTCCCCATCGGTGTCCCCCTTTCTCTCTCGTTTTCTCTTTTTCCGTATCTTTCTCTCTCTCTCCTTTTTTCTCTTCCAGCTCCAGCTTCCTCCTCCTTCCCTCCAGATCTTCCACTCCTTCTCCACTTCTTCTCTCCCTCCCTTTCCCTCTTTCTCCTCCTTTCTCCTATCTTCAATCTCCGCCTTCCTCCCTCTCTCCGCCCACAATCTCCCCAACTCTTCATTCAACCCCTCTCCTTCACCTTCAGGCCCTTTATTCTCGAATTCCTTCCCTCTCTTCTTCTCCCTTTCCTTTCCATCTCTCTCTCATTTCTCTACTTCCCTCCTTTTCTATATTCCTTCCTCCTTCTCTCTTCTTCGTCCTGCTATCCTCTCTGCCCTTTCTCTAGATCCTTAATTTTCCTTACCCAATTCATGTTATTTCTTCTTTTAACTCTGCCCTTTCTTTTTCCCCTCTTTTTCTTTTTCCCTCCTCCTTCCCCTCTCTTCCACTCCTCTGTTCCCCTCTCTCACCCTCCTAGTTCATTCCTTCCCTCGGTCTTTCTCGCCCCCTTTTCCCGCTCGTACTACTCTTTTCTGCGGCTTCGTTCCACCTTTTTCTCTCTCTCCCTCTTCTCCCCCTTCTCTCTCTCTCTCTATCCCTTCTCTACCTCTCCCTCTCCCTCTCCTCTTTTCTCCCTTCCTCCACTCCTTCAACTTCTTTCTTTCTATCTTCTTTCTCTCCTGCATTCTTCTTCCCTCCTCTTCCTTTTTCTCCTCTTGCACCCCTTTCTTCCACTATTTCTTCTTAACATCTGTTCTTCTAGTTCCTCTTCATTTTCCTCCTTAGACTCTCTCTCTCTTCCTTCTCCATATCCTTCTTAACTTCGTTACCTAATTTCTGATCATCTCCCTTTCGCCAACTATCATCTTCTTTCTCAACTTTTACAGATTTTTTTCGCACTCTCGTCGTGCGTTCTTCTGTCTTACCAAGTTTCTACCCGTCTTCTCACTCTTTCCCCTCCCCTCCCCTCATTTCCCTTTCTCACCACGCCCCCTTCCTCCCCTCCCCTCCCCCTCTCTATTTTTTCTCTCTCTCACCTCAGTTTGTTTACCTCTTTTTCTTTCTTACCCTGCTCGCATTTTCCTTTATCCATTTCCTCCACGTATCTCTTCTCTTCCTCCTTCTTTCTCCTTCTGCTTCTCTTCTTTTTTCTTTGCCTTCTTCCACGAGTAAAATGTGTCGGATTCACTGTGAACCAATCGAAGAGCACTTTCTTCCCCCCTTTCCCTTTCCTCCCCCTCTCCCTTTCCCCTCTCTTTCTCCTCTCTCTCCTCCCTTTTCTCCTCTTCTTGGCTTATCCAAAAGATTTCTCCTCTCTCTTTCCTTCCTCTCCCCTCTCCTCTCTTTCTCTCTCTTTCACTCCTTCTCGCTCACCCTCTTTCTCTAAACCCCCACAGGATGTGTCCCGTCTCTCTCTGTCCCTTTTTCCCTCTCTCCCCCCTCCCTTTCACCCCCTTTCTCCCTTTCTTCCTCCCTTTTCACTCTTTCCTCCTTTCCCTCTCTTCTTCTTTCTCCCCCTTTACCTCTCCCCTCTTTCCCCATCGCCTCTCCCCCTCTTCCCTTCTCTCATCTTCTTTCTCTCCTTCCCCCCCTTTCCTCTCTCTCTCCTCTTATCTCTTCTCCTCTCCTCCCCCTCCCTTCTCCCCCTCCTCCTCTTTCGTCCCTCCCATTCCTCTCCCTCTCTCGCTTCGGTTCCTTCCTTTCTTTCTTTCTTTTTTTTCCCTCCCCCTTCTCCTTCCCCCTCTCTCTCTTCTTCCTCTCTTCCTCTTTTCTTTTCCCCCCTTTTCCTCTCCCTCCTCCCCTTCCCCTCCCTCTTCTTTTCCCTCCTCCTTCCCCTCTCTTCCACTCCTCTGTTCCCCTCTCTCACCCTCCTTTTTCTCCACCGCTCTCTCTTCACTCTTTCTCCTCTTTTCTTTTTCTTTACCATCTTCTCTTCTTTCTCCTCTTCTTCTCTTTCTCTTTTTTTCCCCTTATCACTTCTTCTATCTCCTCCTTCCTTATTTCCTCTTCCTCATCCGTTTCCCTCCCCTTCTTCCTTCCCCTTGTTACCCTCCCTTCTACCCCTCCAGGCCCATAAAATAATCCCTCCATTCCTTTCCCTTCAATCCCCTCATCTTTCCTTGTCTCCTCTTTTCTCATTCACCCACCATCCCTTTTTTTCTTTTCTCTCTCCCCTATTCTCTCATTAAAATCCCCTCCCCCTGCCTCTTTTCTTATCCCTTGTTGCGTAACTACCTTTCCCAATTGTCTCGCTTAATCCTATAAAATCCCTTTCCTCAATATATTTCCACAAATCCCTATTTTGCCTCCCTATACCTTCAAAGATTTCTCCTCTCTCTTTCCTTCTTCTCTCCTCTCCTTTCCTACCTCTTTCCGACTCCTTTCTCCCTCCTCCCCCTTCCTCTCTCTCTCCCTCAATAATTCTTCCCTCCCTACTATTCTTCTACCGCTTTCTATCTCTTTCCACCATATCCACTTGTCTTCAACTTTAACTTTACCAAACCCTATCTTTATTCTCTTCCCTTTATCCCTTTCCCCCCTTGCCCATTGTCCTATCTTCTCCTCTGTTTTTCTTTCCTACCATCTCCCTCCACCCCGTTCTCTCCTCCTTTCGTTTCGATCTTTCTCTCTTTCCCTCTCCCTCTCGTGTTTTTTCCCACCTTTCGCTTCTCTCTATTCCATCCTCATCGTCGACCTTTTTTCGATCCACTGATTTCCCCTACCAGATTTCCGATACGTTCCTCTCTTCTTTTCTCTCGCTTTCTCTCTCTCCTCCCTCCCTCTTTCTTCCCTTCCCTCTCTTTCCCTCACTCTCTCTTCCTCTCTCATATATTCTCTTTCATTTCATCTTTCTCTCTCTCTCTGTCCTAGTATCCCACCTCCTCTCTGTCGTCCACTCTTTTTCCTCCTCTCAACCCCTTTTCCTTTTCTCTCTCCTTTTCTTCTGCTCTTTCCTCCCCCCTTTTTTCTTTCCCCTTTTCTCCTTTCCTCCTGCCCCCCCTCTAGCAAAAAACCCATCCCGATTTTCTCCCAGTCATCGTCGCCTCACGCTACGGAATCACTTTCTCCCTCCTGTCCCTTTATCTTCCCTCTTTCTTGCCTGTCGTTTCACCCTCTTCCTTACCCTTCCTTTCCTCTCTCCCTCCTTCTTTTTCTCTGTCCTTCCCTCTTTTCCCTCTCTCTCTTTCTGTCTCGCACCTCTCTTCTTTTTTTCACTTCCTCAGCTTGTCCCTTTTATAGCAATGTTTTTCCTGCGGTCTTCTTTCTCATTTTTCTCATTTTCCTCTCCAATTCTTTTAACCTACTCTTAATTTCTCTTTCCTTTTCCTTTTTCCACTCTTCTTTCTCTCTTCTTTTTTCTTCCTTTCTTTCCCTCCCTCCCTCTGCCCTCTCTTTCCTTTTTTCCTCCAATTCCCTCAACCACTTCCCCCTTCTCCCCCCTTTCCCTTTCCCTGCCCCTCTCTTATTCTTTCTTTCCGTCGTTCCGCAAGAGATATTTTAAACTGACGTTATCGCCGGCTGACGTATTTTTACTTTATTTAACTCATTTGTAAGGCCACATCTCTCCTGCACCGCTTCCTCCACCATTACTTTCCTTTTCCTCTCCTCTCTCTCCCTTTTCCTCTCCTCTCTCTCCGTTTTTCCCAATCCTTTAATTTCTCCGTTTTCCCTGTCCTCTCTCTCCAACCGGGCCACATTCCAAAAACCCACTCCTCCTCTCCTTTTTCTCTCTCCCTTTCCCTTTTTTCTCCTTCTCCCGTTTCTTCTGTCCCCCTTCACCTCTCTTCCCTTTCTCCCTTCCCTCTTTTCCCCCCTCTTTCTGTTCTTTCCGCCTTTCTTTTTTCTTTCCCCTTTTTTCCCTTCCTTCTCCTTCCGCCGCTTCCACCCTCGCAGACGATTCCTCTTCTCGTTCCTTCGAGCGCCGTTCGGCCTCACTCTTTCTCCCTCTCTCTTTCTCTTTCTTTTTCTCGTTTCTCCTCTCTTGCTTTCTCTTTTCCTCCTCTCTCTCTATTTTTCTCTTTCTCTTCCTATTTTTGCATTCTCCTCTCTTCCGATACTTCGCGTTTGTTCCGAACGACCGACGTTCGTTCTTCTTTTTCTCTCTCCTTTTTTCCCTCCCTCTCTTTTTTTTCCTCCACATTTTTAGATCTCCCTACTCTTTTCCTATCTCCAAATTTCCCCCCTTTTCTTTTCCCTCCTCCTCCCCCTCTCTTTTACTCCTCTGTTCCCCTCTCTCTCTCACCCTCCTTCTCCACCACCGCTCTCTCTTTCCCTCCCAATCTTCCCGACTCACATCTACCCTCCTTTTTCTCCATTTCCCTCTTTTCTTTTTCCCTTTTTCTCTTTCTTCTTCTTTCTTTTTCCTCTTTTCCTTTTCCCCTCCCCTTTTTTTCTTCTTTTTTTCCCTTCCCCTCCCCCTCCCCCTTTTTTTCCTTCTTTTTCTTCCCCTTCGGCCTCTTTTCTTCCCTCGACCCTCCGCGTCGCGTCGCGCCGTTCCGTGATGCCGCTTCTCGACCTAATCTCCCTTTCCTTCTCGTCCTTTTTCTCTCTCTCTTTCTCTTTTTCTGTTTTTCCCTTTCCTTTTTTCCTCTCTTTCTTTTTTTTACTCTCTCTTCTCGCTTCTTCTCTCTTTGTTTCTGCTTCTTCTTCGTCCAGTCTCCCTTTTTGTTTCCTGTTTTTCATGAAAAATTGTTCTCTGTCCGCAGTCATGTATGTACTTCTCTTCTCTCTTACCTTTCACTCACACCTCCCCCAACTTCCACTCACCCTCCCCTCCATTTCCCTTTCTCACCACGCCTTTCCCTCACTCTCTCTTCCTCTCCTCCTCTCTATTTTTTCATTTTTTTCGCTTTCTCTTACACTTTTTCATCATCTTTCACCCCCTCTCACTCTTTCACACCCTTTTTGGTGTCCTCTCAACCCCTTCGCCTATCCGCGATTCTTTCTCTCTCTTCCGTCCATTTCGCAACCTTCTTCCTCTCTCACCCTCTCACCCTCTCTCTCTCTCTCCTCAACTTCTATCTCATTTCCACTTTCTCCCCCAATCCCTCCCCTCCCTCTCTCTCTCCTCTTATCTCTTCTCCTCTCCTCCCCCTCCCTTCTCCCCCTCCTCCTCTTTCGTCCCTCCCATTCCTCTCCCTCTCTCGCTTCGGTTCCTTCTCTTCTTCCCCTTCCCTCTCTTCTTCCCTTTCCTCCCCCTCTCCCTCTCCCCTCTCTTCCTCCTCTCTCTCTTCCCCTTTCTCCTCTTCTTGGCTTATCCAAAAGATTTCTCCTCTCTCTTTCCTTCCTCTCCCCTCTCCTCTCCTACCTCCTTCCGACTCCTTTCTCCCTCCCTCTCCTTCCTATCTCTCTCCCTCAATAATTCTTCCCTCCCTACTACTCCTCTACCGCTTTCTATCTCTTTCCACCATATCCACTTGTCTTCCCCTTCTAACTTCTTCCACCCCTCATCCCACCCTCCAGTTCTCCTTCTCCAATTCGCCTCTCTATTTTTTTTTTCTTTCTCTTCCCTCCTTCTATCTTCTCCTCCCCTCCTCTCTTCTCCTCTCTCCCCTCACACTCCCTGCCAATCTTCTTTTCTCTCCTCTCTTCTCTACTCCTCTTCCTCAACTCTCCTGCATTCTCTTCCCCTCTCCTCTCTTCTTCACTCCTCTTCTTTTCTCTCCTTTCTTCTCTGTTCTCCTCTTTTCTTCTCTCTTTTCCTCTTTCCTCTCCTCACCTCTCTTCACATTATCCCGCTTCGTCTCTCGTCTCACCTTTTTTCCTCTCTCTTTTCTCCACCCCTTCCTTCTTCTCCCCTTTTTTCCCTTTCCCTTTCCCCTCCTCGCTTCGTCTCTACCACCGTTCCCCTCGTTTGCTCTTTCTTTCTCTTTCTTCCTCTCCCTCTCCCTCTCCTTCCCACTCTCCCCCTCTCTCCATCCCTCTTTTTCTCTCTCTCACATCGCACGAATAAGCTTCCTCGCATCTATCTACCCGGGTTTTTCCCCATCTTTCCGTATACCGATCCTCTTTTCCTCGATCCTCCCCTCTCTTCCTCCCCCCTTTCTCTCTCTTCTACTTTCCCTTTTCCTTTTCTTTGCTTCCCTTTTCCTTCTCTTCCTCTGCCCCATCTTCTCTCCCGCTCCTCTCCTCACCCTCCTCCCTCTCTCCCCCTTCTTGGCTTACTCCTCTCTCTCCCTTCCTCTCCTCTCCTCCCTCTTGTCTCCCCTCTCTCCCTCTCTCTTCTCCTCCTCTTCCTTTTTCTATCATCCTCTCCTTTTTTCTTCTCCTCGTCGTCTTCCTCTCTTTTCTCCCCTTCTTTCTCACTTTCTTCCACCTCTTTTCTTCTTCCTCTTCCTTTTCCGCCTCCTCCTCTCCTCTCCCTGCTTACTCCTTCCCTCTCTGCTTCTCATCTTCTTCTTCAGAACATTTTTTTTTCTTGGTTTTTCTCCAGGAAAACGGTGCTTCCTTCTTCCTCCGTCCTTTCCTTTCCTTTTCCTCTTTTTCACTGCCTTATACCTTTCTCCCTCTCCTCCTTCCTTCCTCCATCTCCTTAACTCCTCTTTCAGTTCCGCCTTCAACCCTCTGCATTCCCAATTCCACTAACCCATCTCCCCCCTCTCTTCCCTCTCTTCCTTTCTTTCCCTTCTCTATCGTCTCTTCCGCCCTCTTTTCCCCCTTTCCCTTCTTCCCCTTCCCTCTTCTTCTTTTTTCCCTAGTTCATTCACTCACACACACACTTTCTCTTTCTCTTTATACCCCATACTTCTCTCTCCCCTTCTCGCTGTTCCCTTTCCTCCCCCCTTTCTCCCTTTCCCTCCTCTTTCCCTCTCTCTTTCCTTCTCCCTTCTCGTGCTTTTCGTAGCTTTTTGCCTTTCTCCTTCTCTCCTCTTCTTGGCCACGCGACCGCCGATCCTTTTCACTCTCTCTCTCTGCAATCCGCGCGAGAAGCCGAGGAGAGTACAGCGCTCTCTTTCATTTTCTCTTTCATCTACTCTCTCTCTCTTTCTTCCTTCCTTTCTCTCCCTCCTTTTTCTCTCCCTCTCTCTTTCTCTTTCCTCTTTCTCTCTTTCTTTTTGGAAGCTAACTCTTCCTCTTCCATGCTTTCATGTGTTATTTTTCTCTCATTCTCTCTCCTATTTCCTCCCTTCCCTCTCTTCCCTTCCTCTCTCTCTTTCTCCCATTCTCTCCTCCTTCTTCTTCCCATTCTCTTCCATACTTTCTTTCTCTTCTCTTCCGTTTTTCTTCTCTCCACTCTCTCTTAACCATTTGCTCCAAAATCTCTCATCCTTTTTTTCCTAGTATTCCTTAACTCCTATCTCACTTTCCTCTCCAAACTCCCCCTCTCTCCCTCCCCTTCTTCCTCTCCCTCCCCTCTCTCTCCGTACTTTCTTCTCTCCTCTCCTTTCCTACCTCTCTTCCTTTCTCACCCTTCTTTCTTTTATTCCTTTACGTTTCCTCTTCCTCGCGAATCCTATCCCCCTCTCTCTCCCCTCTTTCTCCCCTCCTCTCTCCTAATTAATTTCCCTTTCTCCTTCTCTTCCCCTTCTCTCTTCCTCTCCCTTGCCAAATAAGTCTATTCTTTCCCTTCCTTTTCCATCTCTCTTTCTTTTTCTTTTCCTTCCCCTTTTTTCTTTTTTCCTTTTCTTTTGTTGACTATGTCTCTGTCCCCGCTCCTTTCTCTCTCTTTTCCTCTCTCTTTCCTTCCTCCCCCCTCCCTCTTCCCCTCACTTTCCCCCTCTTTCCCTCTCTCTTTTTCTCTCTCTCTCTCTCTCTCTTCTTTCCCCTTTCTCCTTCTTACCTCCTTCTCGATCTTCTTTCGCACCTTTCAGTTGCGCCTCTCTCGTCTCCTCTCTCCTTCCAATCCTCTCATCTTGGGGGCTACCTTCTTTTCCTCTTTCTTTTCCTCCTTCTTTTCTTCGACCTTTTTCTCCACGCTCTTCTCTTCCTTCTTTTCCTCTTTCTTCTCGACCTTCTTTTTCTTCTTCTCTTCCTCTTCTTCCTCTTTTGTGCACACGCGACGGCTGAGGAACTCTCTCTCTCTTTCTTCCTTCCTCTCCTGATGTTTCCTTCTCCCTTCTTTCTGCACTCTTTCATCTTTATATTCCCGTTAACCCCCTTTCTCTTCCTCCTCTCCCTCTAACCACTTCCCACACTTGTCCTTCCGATCTTCGCCTTTCTCGCCTTCTCCACCCATCTCGTTCATTCTCCTTCCTTTTCTTCTCTTCACGCTTTTTCTTGTACTTCCCTCTTCTTCTTCTGTCCGACTCTTCTTGTCCCCCCATCTTCCTTATCTCAATTCCCTTCTCACTTCCTTCTTCTTCTTTTTCTTCATCTGCATCACTTATTTTCAATGTTTCTTTTCCTTAGCCGTTTCCTCTTTCCCTACTCTCTTCCAAGAATCTAGTCTCCTTTCTCTTTTTCTCTTCCTCCTCTCTCTCTTCTTCCCCTTCCTCCTTCTGTCTCCTCTTTCTCTCTTTGTTCCTCCGCCAATTTCCAGCATCGCTCTGGGCGCGTGATCCAAATCCACCCTTTCCTCTAAATTGATAAAATGTCGGCCCGTAATTCCTTCCAACGTCCGGCAACTATCCCTCCCTCTCTTCGAAGCTCGTCTCTCTCTCAATAATTCTTCCCTCCCTACTACTCCTCACTCCTTTCTTTGCCCTTTTATACTCCTGCTCCTGCTATTCCCCCTTCCTCCACTCCTTCAACTTCTTTCTTACTATCTTCTATTTCCCGATCGTGCACTCTTGATCATCTTTTTCCTTCCCTCTTTCTCTCTTTTCATCTTTTTCGTCTATCGTCTCGTTTTTTCTTCCTTCTCTTTCCCAGTCATTCTATCCCCTTCTCTCTCTTCTTCCTCCTCGTGCTTCCTTTCTCCTAATCCTGTTCCTCTCTCTCTCTTTCTCTCTTCCGCGGGCTTAGTCGGCTCTAGGATATGGTGGTTCCCCGCTTGGGGCATTGGGCTCGCCTGCCCAATTGCAGAACACAGGTATATCATCCGCGATTGTGCTCGATCTTTTCGTTTCCTTTCTCTTTTTTCTCTTCTTTCTTTTCTTCTTCCTCTTTTTCTCCTCCTCCCTCTCCTCACTCTCTTCTCTCTTTTCTTCTTCCTCTTCCTTTTCCGCCTCCTTCCTCTCCTCTCCCTGCTTACTCCTTCTCCTCCGTCTGCTTCTCATCTTCTTTCTTCTTTTTTTTTCTCTACGTGTATCTATCCTTCTTCCTTCCTTTCTTTCTTTACTTCCATTCTTATTTTGTCTTTCTCCTTCTTCTCCCTCCCCCTCCCCCTTCCCTCCCCTTCTCAATTTTTTCGCCTTTTTCGCGCTATTTCACACTTTTTCATCATCTTTCACCCCCTCTCACTCTCTCACACCCAAAGATTTCTCCTCTCTCTTTCCTTCTTCTCTCCTCTCCTTTCCTACCTCTTTCCGACTCCTTTCTCCCTCCTCCCCCTTCCTCTCTCTCTCCCTCCATTCGCTCTTTCCCTCTCTCTCCTTTTCTTTTTTTCAATCTACTTCAACATCCTCTTCCTCCATTTCCCTTTCCCCATTCTTCTCTCCTCCCCCCCTTCCTTCCATGAACCTCTCCTTCGCTGTCACCCCATCCATTTATCCACTGTCTACCTTTTCTCTCTTTCGTTCTTCGCTTCTGTCTTCTCTTCTTCTTTCTCCTCCTTCCTCTTCTTCCTTCTTCCTCATCCGTTTCCCTCCCCTTCTTTTCCTTCCCCTTGTTACCCTCCCCCCTTCCCCTTCTATCCCCTGTTGTTCGTTTTCTATCTATCTATACCTAGTTTCCCTACTTTCCATCATTCTTACTTCCGTCTCCCATCTTCTTCCCCTCCCTCCCTTTTCTCTTCCTTTCCCCCCCTCCCCCTCCCCCCCTCCTTCCCTCTTCCCCCCCTCTTCTTTCCCCCCCTTTCTTTTCCCTACTGCTCCCGTTGGCTTCACTATCTCTTCCACTTCCTCTCTCAGCCCTTCCTGTCCTTCCTTCTTCACCCCTACTCCTCTTTATTATTATATTCCTTTCCTTCTCCTCCCTCCTTTTCTTCTCTCCTTTCAACTCCAGCCTCCTCATCCTTCCTTCCAGTTCTCCCACTCATTCTCCAATTTTTCTCTCCATCCTTCCTCCCTCCTTCTCCTCCTTTCTCCTATCTTCCCCTTCCCTCCAGATCTTCCACTCCTTCTCCACTTCTCCTCTCCCTCCCTTCTCCCTCTTTCTCCTCCTTTCTCCTATCTTCTCCTCCCCTCCCTCCCTCTCTTTTTTCACACTCCTCCAATCTTTTCTCCAACCTCTCTATCCTCTTCTCCATCTACCCTTCCTTCTCCTTCTCCCACCCCTTCCTACATTCCTCCATACCTTCATCTCTTCCCTACCCTCCCTCCTCGCATCTAAATCCTTCCATCTCCTCTCCCACTCCCCCCATGCCTTCTCAATCTCCTGCCTGCATATTTCTCCTAACCTATTTTCCTCATCCTCCTTGAAGCTTACCTTTTTTCCTGCCCTCTTTTCTTCTTCCTCCTTCTTCCTCCCTTCCTTCCCTTTCCCTTCTTTCACCCCTTTCACTCCTCTCTCCTCTTTCGTACTTTTCATCCCTGCCTCCTAATCTTCCGCCGCCAACCTAACCTCCTACCTTCTCCTTTCTTTCTTCTGCTTAACGTCAGACATATTTCTCTCTCTCTCTCTCCTCCTCTCCCCCTTTTCCTCCCTCTCCCCTCCCTCCCTCTCCCTCTTTCCTCTTCTCTTTTCTTCCCCTCTCTTTCTCTCGTTGCTATTCACCTTTCATTACCGTGTTTCTCCCTACCTTTCTCCAATCTCCAGCCCTCCCCCCTCTTGCTTTTCTTCCTCTTCTCTCTTTCCTTCACCCTTCCGTTCCTCTCTCTCATCCTCCTCCTCCACTGCTCTTTTTTTCCCTACCAATTTTTTCAATTTTCCCGGCTCGCACCTTTCTTTCTCTCTTCTCTCTCTCTCTTCCTTCCCACCCCTCTCACCTTATCTCTCCCTCTTTCTTCTCCCTCTCTCTTCTTTTTTCCTTCCCCTTCTCTTTTTTTTTTCTTTTTTTTTTAATTCTTTTTTTTTCCTCTCTCTTTTCCTCCCTCTCCCCCCTTCTCTCCCTCTCTTCCCTCCTCCCCTTCCCTCCCTTCCCTCTTTCTCTTAAGCCGTCCGACACTCCTTATTTCTCCTGGTCTCTCTCTCTCTCTTTCTCACACACCCCCTTCCCTTCCTTCCTTTCCTCCCCTCTCTTTCCTCCCTCTCTCTCTTATTCTTCGTCGTGGTCCAACGGCAGCCATATTGAAGGTCTTACTTGTTTTAGTCTCGACCAGCAGGTCGTCCGTCTCCATTGTCTTGATCGACGGATCGTCCTTTGCTGCTTCTTTCTGATTGGATTTCTTGTCTTTCTTCTTCCCAATCATAGTCAACCATTATTGACAGTGATTGGTCAATTCGCTTAAGTTCTATTGCTTAAGTTTTTTTATGTGCTCCCGGCTTTATAAATCTTTCTACACAATTATAAAGTGATTGTTATACCTCTTATCATTTCATTAGATTGAAATCAGTTCACTGAATATATGAAATACTCGATATTTATGAAATAGTCAATTAACATAAGTAAACACTTAGGAGGAAGACATAAATGCTGTGTGGGCTTTCTTTAAGATGGTTCTTGCAGTAGTTTGAAATCATAAAGACAAATATTGTTATTGTGAAAAATGTGTATGATTTAGTAAAAATCAGCATACATTTAAACTAATTATTCTGTAAGATTTTTTTCTCTTATTAAACCGTCGCTATAAACTGAAAATATCAGGAACGGGAAGAGGTTCAGTTGCTCACAGTACAATTAAATACGTTGTATTTGCACACAGTGCTATTAGACACATTTCAATTGCACACCGTTCATTTGGACACATATAATTGGATTTTCTATAAAATTTTTGTTATGCGAAAGGACCCCGCACAAATTAAATGGAAAATGGCTCCCGGTCAAATTGGCTAGTTTTCACATATGTTGTAGCTTATCCTGCTGATCAAAAAATGTAATGGGCACAAGGTCAAATAATGGACAGTTTTTGAGTGTGCATAAAATATATGCAAGCAATTCTGTTCAGGAGTAAGTTTAACCGTCAGCATTGGCGTTACCCGATGTGCACCATGGGGAGGTTGCATGATCGGATTTTGCACATCATTTAGTTCTGAAAAGGACCGATTGTCGTTCTTTTGCCATTTCACTGTATTTGTGTGTGTATTTGAACTAACTTTGGCAAAATTAGTTACGAACCTTTTATACAAGACAATATAAAAGTAAGTAACGAGTCCGATGTTAGCGTGTGTTGTCTGATCCACATTATCAGATGCAATTTCACTTGAAAAGGGCCTAAACTTGAGGCCAAAACGTTGTGATTAATACTAATAAACTGGCCAGACGTGTCGAAAATACAGAAACGTTGTTAATATAAAAGTATATTTTCGCACACACATATACACACAGACACACAGACACGCAGACACACGCACGCGCACACACACACACACACAAATGTGCGCGCGCATCTTCTTCTACACACAAGTGTGCACGCACGCACATCCCCTCACCCTTCCCCCCACACACATACACACACAGATATGTAAATACGCACACGTAACACTCTCACATATTGGAAACATCAAGCTGATCGATATTTATCCTATGTTTGTCTTCCGATATCTCAAAAACTGTCCATTATTTAACCATTACATTTTTTGATCAGCATAAGCTACAACATACGTGAAACTAGCTAATTTGACCGGGAGCCATTTTCCATTTAATTTGTACGGGGTTTTTTACTTTGATTCTGAAAGTATGACTATGATAGAGTTAATGTAAAGTAAAAATAAATATAATTTTTCTTGCATATATTAAAGAATTGAGATTGAAAATCAATAAAGATTCGATTCTCTGAAAACGCATCACTATTGGCCAGTACATCGTAACGTCATTTAGACTAAGTTTCTGCGGGTCTGTCAAATTACGCTCACTTGCTTGCGCTCGCTACTTATTATATCATCACGCTGCTCACCTTGCTTATACTGTTTCTACCGTTTACTGCTGCAAAAAAATTACGGAAATGACATCCCCGCAACAGTAGAATTTTGATTTTGATGGTTTGTCGACTCGTCGAGCTGCCTCAAATACCATAACCTCCATATTGCTTTATTTTGTAGCTGTTCGCGAGCGAACGAAGGGCTTCGCCGAGCCTTCATCACGCTGCATTGCATTGCCTGTGTTGCCTGTGCAACAATAGGTGGTGTAATGCAGCCATGATATACGTGGAGAGTAGCGGCAGTGATGTGTGTTACATCGCACGCGTTACTGTCGTTGCTCTCCATTCACGCTGCACGCGGGACTTATGTCCCGATAGCAATACACTGTAGAACTTAGCCGCGCTCACGCGGAACGCGCTCAAGTAGAGAGACGGCGGCGCTGCCGTTTTTCATAACATGTAAAACCTTGCGGTCGTCCCCGAATTGTTTATTAGAGTTTTCCGGACTTTTCTGGGGTGTTCTTTTTCTTCAAAAGGAAGTGACGACAGAGAAGAACATTCCAGAAAAGCGCAGTATAAAAGCAATTGCGCAGAGGGGCCGATCGCCAGTCTGCTTTGAGCAATTCGAGTACGACCCGCATTTCTTTTCGCTTATAAACTCACATTGTGATTCGCACGTTTTCTTGGATAATCGCACTTTATCCGATCTCGAGCGGTTTTTGCGATAGCAAAGTCGCTTGCTTTGCTGCGCTTACTACGCGCGCTGCTTTGGAGCCGCCTGCTCCACGCGTTCGCGAAATCTGTGTCCGCACAAGTCTCATCCGCTTTCGGTCGTGTTCCGCGCGCTGCACCGCGGACTCGCATTGTCCGTGTGGTGTGACACGGTCTGAAAGTGTTTGAGTGAGTGAAAAACTGTGTACATAACTTTGTATATATTTCGTCTTTTATTAACTGTGACTGTTAAATATACTTTTTTTATTCAGTGTTCAAAAACTTGTGTGTGAGTTCTTTCTGTGTGTGCGTGTTCGTGACTTTCCGTCTCTCTCTTTCCCACGGCTCCATTCCGTACCGAACAGTAGCACTGACACAAAAAGTTTATTCGGTATGATTTTCGTGGTATTTTTACACGTAGGCACAAAACAATTTCTGTAACTTTTTGGTTGGTTTGATTTAGTTGCTTATTTTTACGTTTTTTTTTTGTAACAATAGAATGGAGATGACTCAGATTTTTGTAGCGTGCTTGGCCCGTACCAAGGTCTGTAGATGAAGGAACGGACTGGATAAGATCGTCGCATGGTCCGCCATTTTTGAGCCTGCGAGTTTGTGTTAGTGTATACTAATATAGCTATTAGTTGTGAGAGAATAAAACACGTCCTAACATAACCTATACATAAAACGAGAACAATTAATTTGTATTTAAATTTACATTATTTGGTTAATCAGGGGGTCGATTGTGTATCACATAACTTGCTCACTTTTATACTTTTCACCCAAGTAACATGATACACAATCGAATACCCCCTGCTGAGCCTCAGTCACCGCCATTTTCGTGCCAAATCGGTGAAGTGGATGCGACGACCTTACCTAATCCGTTCCTCTATCTACAGACCTTGGCCCGTACTATATGTACATAACTTATTACTGCTTATGGCCTAGTTTACATCGTGCACTTGATACGCGTATCAAGTAGTATATTTGAGCTATACTAAGGTCTACTGATCAGCCAATAGCTGAATCAATGTACTAGTTATTTACTATTTGATACGCGTATCAAGTCCACGATGTAAACGTAGCCTATAGCATTTAGTATAGCTTACCTTAGTATAGCTTACAGCATGCTCTGCTGTACTTTGGGACTTCGGGACTGTCTAAATGACGTCACGAGTACGATCGGCCAAACTCGGGCGTTTCCGGAGCGTTTGAATCGCACAAAAAAATATATATTTTTAAATAAACATAAATCAGTAAATATTGAGTATTTTGCAAAATAAAAAAAATATCTTAATAAATATAAGTGTCTAATAAAATAACAAATTTTCGGAAAATCACTTTCAGGCCGAATTTGCTCACCATTTAATTGGACACAGTTACTTTTGGACACAACATATTAGGTGTAGTAAAAAAAATCCAATATTTTCCAATAGATGGCTTTAGTAATCTGTATCTCGCGTTGTATAAGTGCAATTGAGTTACGCTAGATGGCGTTAGAAAGATAAGATTTCGTACTAAAAAAACTTCTGAGACAGTTTTATGATTGCTTGACTCAGTATTGTTTGAGCGCACGTCAAAGATGGACACCAGCAAAGAGAAAATACGAAAATAATTTTACAGTTTTTCTTCGATAAAGGCGAAAACGCAAGCCAGGCGGTTGAAAATGTGAATAGTGTTTATGGTCCTGATACTGTAACAGCCAATCACGCAATTTTGGTTTCGTCGATTCCGTTCCGGTAATTTTGATGTCAAAGATGCACCACGCTCTGGAAGGCCAATTGTCGAAAATGTCGATAAAATAATGGAAATCGTCGAGTCCGACCATCATGTAAGCACTGTTTCGATTGCCCAGGAGCTAAACATTGCACAAAAAACCGTTTGGAACCACTTAAATAAGGCTGGATACAAAAAAAGCTCGATGTATGGGTGCCACACGAGTTAACGCAAAAAAACCTCATGGACCGAATTTCCATCTGCGAATCCCTGCTGAATCGCAACAAAATCGACCCATTTCTGAAGCGGATGGTTACTGGTGATGAAAAGTGGGTCACTTACGACAACGTCAAGCGAAAACGGTCGTGGTCGAATCGCGGTGAGCCGGCGCAAACGGTGGCCAAGCCAGGATTGACGGTCAGGAAGGTTTTGCTGTGTGTTTGGTGGGATTGACAGGGAATCATTTACTATGAGCTGCTCCCCTACGGCCAAACTCTTAATTCGGACCTGTCAATAATTGGACTGTCTGAAGGAAGCAATCGCTCAGAAGCCAGCTTTGGCCAATAGGAGAGGAATTGTGTTCCATCAGGACAACGCCAGGCAAGACACATCGATAGTGACTCGCCAGAAGCTCCGGGAGCTTGGTTGGGAGATTCTTATGCATCCACCTTATAGTCCGGATCTGGCACCAAGTGATTACCACCTGTTCCTGTCTATGGCGAATGATTTTGCTGGTGAAAAATTCGCCTCAAGAGAAGCTTGTGAAAATCGACTGTCCCAGTTTTTTGCCAATAGGGACGAGAGTTTCTATGAGAGAGGCATAATGAAATTACCTTCAAAATAGCACAAGTTATCGAACAAAACGGTGCATATTTGATAAATCGGATCATTCTAACTATGCTAAATAAAGCCTTCAATTTAATGCAAAAATAATGGATTTCTTTTTACTACACCTTATATATGGGTAAATGCGTGTAAAATGTGTTTTTTAAATTTTTACAAATGTATTATTAATATTCTTTCATTCAATGTTTGTTAAATTGGACACAATGCTGTTGCGCACAGTTTTTTTGTGCACAGTTCTTTTTTGCTCAATTCATTGTCACACAGTTCGTTTGCGCACAGTTCAATGTCACACAGTTTTTTTGCGCACAGTTCATTGTCACACATTTCTCGTTTGCACACAGTTCAATATCACACAATTCTTTTGCGCACAGTTCATTGCCACACAATTCAATGTCACACAGTTTGTTTGCACACAGTTTGATCAAGCGTATCGCATCTAAATATTCAAATGTTACGGTTGATACTATATAGGTCTTAACTGGTGTTTATAACGAAATTTTAAGGTATAAAGGTACAATTTCATGCCAGCGAAGAAAAGCTAGCGTTTACCCCTTCTCCATCAATTTTCGACAGAGATGGCTAAAATGGCTGCATTCAGCGAAGAAACGCTAAAAGTTCGACTCAGTCAAACTTTTAGCGAAACAACGTTGAGATCAAAGTGGGGTTGTAAATCAGGGTAATAAAGTTAAGATATATTAATGCTGCAAATGTTGCAAATTATAACTGCTGCAAAGCGAAAAGAATCATAATTAAACTACAGTATTATCACATTATTTACTCAGTTTTCTTGCTTTCTCATGCATGTTCCTATTTTATAAACTATATTTTATAATACTATTTTATAATACGTTGGCTTTCAAAAATTTATGGAAAGTAGAAGATGATAACCTCTCTCGATCGTCGATGGTATTGTAATATAAAGAATATAAATGAATATGACGTAATATAAAAAATATAAATAAATACGACGTAACATAAAGAATATAAATGAATATGAAAAAATATAAAAAGACGGATAAAATAACCTCTGGAAATGCGAAAAACTTATTTTTTTAATAAACTTAAATACTACATACATATAGGTATATATTTATTTATTTAAAAACTTAACGTTTTTGTACTCTTTGATAAAATGTATTTATTAATTTTTTGTTACAAAAAAATATATAATATATATGTATATATATATATATATATATAATAATACTTTATAAATACATATTAGTGAGTTTTTCCGTGTCACTTTGCAAATTTATAGTATTGCAATATTTCTTTATAAAAATTGCAGCAATCTCTCTCTTCTTATTGTTATATGTAAACTTTATACACTTGCACAGTGGGCCAGAAATCTAAAAAAGTGGCCAAAAGTCTAAAAAGCTCTATTTTTACGTTTTTTGGGTCGCTGAATACGAATTTGAAGTTGGATTTCAAAAATTCAAGATGGCGAATCCAATATGATAGATGTAAATGGAAAAAAAGTAGTCAATATTTAATATAGACTTCTAGTAATTAAAAAAAATCGAATAAAAGAATGTAGGCTATTTGTTGACATAGTGTTGCAGTCTTAGATTAAATAAATTACTTATTATAATATTTGCGTATTTTAAATTATAAAAAAACAAAAAAAAATTAAATTATAAAAAAAACAAAAAAATTAAAATTATGAAAAAAACAAAAAAAATTAAAAAAGGAGTCGATTGTCTCCACGTCCAAGTTCGTGGCTCCGGGTTCGGCAGAGAGGGACATTTTCGTGCAGTATCAAATTTGCAATTTAATATTAGATACATTATATGTATTATATATACATATTTACATATAGGAGTGACCCATATACAAATATATACATATACATATATGTATAAGAATATTAAGTGAAGTTATTGATCTAATATATAATATATATATATATGTATATAATAGATAATATATATACAGGGTGTCCCATTATAAAACATCCAGTCGAATATTTCGAAAACCAAGCCCGGGAGAGAAAAATTTTTCAGACAAAAGTTATTTGGTTTCGAGGGGCCCATAAGATGATACCATTGGTTTGACCTTGAAGAATTATTTGAAAGTTACATGAAAGTCACCTCAATTTTTTTAAATGGCATCCCCTATTTTTTATTACATATTCTTGTAGCTGACTTCAAGAGCTTTCCAAAACACTATAATAAAGTATTTTTTTATTAAGTATTTTCCGAGTTATAAAGCTTGAAATAATTTCATAATTTTACATAAACTGTAAAATATCTCGTAAAATATTTACTTTTCGATGACCTTACCTCAATACTTTTATGCACAGAATAATGAGAGGAACCAATTGGTGTCAAGAAAACACATAGTTGTTTTTAAGAAAAAATATCCAATTTGTAACTAACAATTACATATTTTTTCTTAAAAACAACTATGTGTTTTCTTTACACCAATTGATTCCTCTCATTATTCTGTGCATAAAAGTATTGAGATAAGGTCATCGAAAAGTAAATATTTTACGAGATATTTTACAGTTTATGTAAAATTAAGAAATTATTTCAAGCTTTATAACTCGGAAAATACTTCATGAAAAAATACTTTATTATAGTGTTTTGGAAAGCTCTCGAGGTCAGCTACAAGAATATGTAATAAAAAATAGGGAATGCCATTTAAAAAAATTGAGGTGACTTTCATGTAACTTTCAAATAATTCTTCAAGGTCAAACCAATGGTATCATCTTATGGGCCCCTCGAAACCAAATAACTTTTGTCTGAAAAATTTTTCTCTCCCGGGCTTGGTTTTCGAAATATTCGACTGGATGTTTTATAATGGGACACCCTGTATATATATATTTTTATATATATATGTATATATATATACACACACACACATTACAAACTTTATAACATTTTTCGGTCTTACTTACAATTAGATGTATAGGTCTTTTCACTTCATCACAATACACAGTCAATGATTAATAAACGTTGTAATTCCTGATTATTTTGTCAATATGCGCAAAAATGCGCACTTAGGATGTGAAATCTACTACATATAGAAAATAATGGTACCCTAGAGCCCTTCATAAGTGGTGGAACGAAGGAGAACGAGTATACGGAACTTCGCACGGACCGAAAATCTAGCGTATTTATCCTATACTTACACGTTTTTCAACTGCATACAATGCGGATTCAGTGTAAATGGCTGCATTTTCTTTTTTTTCATAGTTTTATTACCAGTAATAAATAAAAAAAGCATCTTCGATTTTAAAAAACTACCCGAATAATCGAGGTTTTAATTCTTACATGAAATTAAAAAAATACATACTTTTTATGACTTTCAGTGGTGATTTCATTGCCTTCACGTGTACTATATGTCTTCGAAATTTCAGAATAGTTAGTTCAAAGGGTCCTAAATATGATACACCTACTCAGAACAGTGAAAACGTACACTTGATTTTTGGACTTTTGGCCACTTTTTTGAACTTCTGGCTCACTGTGACTTGATAAGGACCCAAACCAGAGGTCGAAACATAGTATTAACAGTTAATATATAATTATATTCTTTCCATTACAATGACAAACGTATATGTATTTTTGTTTATAAATATAATTTCTTACACAGTTCTTATTTTGCGGATCAATTTTCGTTCCGAGCTTTTAACAATGCACGATGCACACTTGTAAGTTTCGAGGTTATTAAAACCGCGCATACTGCACGCAGGTTACGTTATAGGTCACGGCCATCAAAGAGAGACAAACATCTTACTATTCATGTTATCTCTTTCCCTCAGGAGGATGTCCCCACTTAAGGTTTCATTGTCTTATAAGCAGTCTATGTTAATATGTCTATGGGCGTCGTGAACTCGACTATAGTGTGTCACGCCATCATCCCCAGAATACCCCCTCGCGCGCCTTTCTACTCTACTCTTATACGCCGTCTACAATAGAAGGAAATGTAGAAGTAAGAGAGTAGGAGTATGAGTAAGATTTTTGGCGTAAGCTGCTTACGCTGGTTCCGTCTACAATACGAAGGTATGCGCAGTGATACATATAAAATGCGCTGTCGACATCATTTGGTAACGTGGGATAGTGGTAAAAGATATTCTTCTTTTTCTTTCTGCGCTACAGTTCTTTGTGACCTTGGCTTGCCCAACAATATTCCTCCACTCCACTCTATCCCTCCGTCTTCAATCTCTTATTCCCATTGCTTTGACGTTCTCCAGTATATCATCCATTCATCTCTTTTTTGGTCTTCCTCTCGCTCTTCGACCCTCAGATTTCCACTGTACTATTTTTTTAATTTCTCTACGCTCATCCATTCTTTCTAAGTGGCCAATCCATGCTATTCTTTGTCTTTTTATAAACCTTACTATGTCCGCGCCATTTATTAGTTGCTCCAATTCATGGTTTATTTTTATCCTCCACCTATCATTTCCATCTTGTACTGTCCGTATATTTTCCTTAATATCTTTTGTTCAAATGTTCTCAAGTTGGCCTCGTCTCGCGTTGACATACTCCAGGTTTCACAACTATATTGTTGCATCCGCTCTCGCCACCCGGTGCGCTTCGTGTTATGGAGCGCTCCTTGGCAACGAGTCTCCTGTTTAACAGCGATCGGTCTTGATGTCTGATCTTTCTAAGAGAACGGACGTGTTATCTGTATCACTTCCTCGTTATTAATAAAGAGTTCCTTAAATATCTATCGTGTGTTAATTCCGCTGAGGCGGAGAGTGCCGCGTGTGACAGTGAGTGTGTGCCTGTGTTGGAGCGACCGGCGCAGAGGTGCAACATTTTGGGGGCTCGTCCGGGATGGACAAGAATCTGGACATGACGACGCCACGCTTCCCTGTTGCGACGCGTTCGCTGCCCCCGAGACGGAGTCTCAACGTGCGATTCTGCAGGAGCTGGAGCAGATCCGAGAGGAGCGATGCCTGGAGCGTGAGCGCTGGCAGGCCGAGAAAGAGCGGACGGAAGCCGAGCTGCAGCGTCTGCGTCTTCAAATCACCCAGCTAAGTCCCTCTGATAATATTTCGTTCCCCGACAATTCTAATGAACCGTCGCGTTTGATCGGCGCGGGCGAGGGCGCGTGTGCGGGGCGCGCGACGCGTTGCTTAAAGTTAAAACCTGACGTCTATGACGGGACGACGCCGCTGCGCGAATTTCTCTCTCTTAATTTTCGTTAATCGCGCGTCGCGATGTTTTAAGTTAAAGCCAAATGTTTATGTTGAATAAACCGTAGTAAGAGAATGATACGGGCTCTAAAGGTGGTTTCGTGAGAGAATCGAATGCAGATTTGAGAGATTTCTTGGGGCTTCCTTTGCTAGACGCGGTCATTTCCGGTAGTTGTATTCTGAGAGTAGATTTTCTTAACAGATGAGTGTTTGGGAATTTGTTTTCGGGAAGTCTTTTCGGGAAGATGGGTATTGACGTCTTGAAATAATTGAGCTGGTTGTTCAATCTTCGAAGAATAAGGGGAGGAGTTCTCTAATTACTGGGTTGGTCGGAGGTTGAGTAAAAATGGAGTTAATTAAATAGTTCACGCGGATAGGCACGCGCCTTATTTTGAAAGACGCGTGGGAGTGGAATAGGCAACGCGAACAGAGCCCGGTATAATTTAGTAGAATTAAGTTGATTTCTAAGAAACCTTTACTGCTTTTTTTTGTGTTTTCCATTTGTAAGGAGGAGCGAAAGGAGACAAACGACGCCTGTTATGGCAGCGGATTCTTCCTTTCACAACGAATATTCGTAAAGTGAAGACTGCCTCGCCCACGGTTTTTCTCTTGTGGTTTTTCCGTGGGACTCAGGGCGAATGCCGAGGCAGGGACTTGGGGAGTCCTGCGGGACGTTGGTGCCACAGGGAGTTTATCACCCCCCTTGTCCGAAGAACGGAAGAGGACCCAGAAGAGCGAAGCAACATGAAGAGGCGTGGAAGAGGGGAAGAAAAGAAGACGGAGCCCGGTAACCCGTAGCAGCAGCTCGGGGTAGGGCAGGAAGCCGTCAGAGGATTGCGGGTCTAGGGATGAGAGGTCCCGAGAAGACCGCCTCCCCTTTCCGTGAGTCTGAAGGAACGAGAGGTTCCTTGGAAACTGCCCTCCCTGAATGTCGGGACGACATTCTGGAAGAAGGAGGGCAGTGTTGCATCCGCTCTCGCCACCCGGTGCACTCCGTGTTATGGAGCGCTCCTTGGCAACGAGTCTCTTGTTTAACAGCGATCGGTCTTGATGTCTGATTTTTCTAAGAGAACGGACGTGTTATCTGTATCACTTCCTCGTTATTAATAAAGAGTTCCTTAAATATCTATCGTGTGTTAATTCCGCTGAGGCGGAGAGTGCCACGTGTGACAGTGAGTGTGTGCCTGTGTTGGAGCGACCGGAGCAGAGGCGCAACAATATGTTATTATTGGTCTCATAAATAGTTTTATAGATTTTAAGCTTTGAATGTTGGTCCACTCTGTTTTTCATTAAATATCTATATATATTATAACATTGGTTGCTCCTATATATTCTGGGCTGCGTTCGTAAACCTTACCCTATTGGTTGCTCCTATATATTCTGGGCTGCGTTCGTAAACCTTACCCTATGGGGTACGGGTAAACCTCACGGGTAATAATCATGTGACTGGTAGGGGCATATCGACGTCGGGGTATACCTTAAAGTTTGTGAACGATCTTGAAGTAAAAGAGTGATCCAAAAAATAGGTCAAAATTCACTTATTTCGTGGACCTCGTATTTGAAACCAAAATGTGTGCTAATTGAAAGTTTATGATAAGATAATGCTCTCAGAAAAGTTTCAAGATGAACATCTGTTTCAATTTTGAGAAATAAATGATTAAAGTTGACGAAATTGAGTTGTAAAATGTGTTTCAGTTGAATAAAAGTTTTGATATTAAAAATCTAATATCTCAACATCTTATTTCATTTTAAAACTTAGGTCATGTAGAATATCAAAAAATATCAGTGACATAACAAAATGTACAAACATTGTTAAATTCACCCTTTAGACAGGGTAAAACTACCCCCAAGCACGAAAAATGGCAATAAATTATAAAGTGTCCGAAAAAAATTGTGTTGTTGTGTTGTTTTGTTTTTTCGGACACTTTATAATTTATTGCCATTTTTCGTGCTTGGGGGTAGTTTTACCCTTTTCATGGGGTGTGTTTATATTGGATCTGATGCAAATATCTTTTTCATATTTCTTGTAATTTATATGGTGCAGAAATAATTTTTTTCGAATTTTTATAAATATTTTTTGGTATTTTTGACTGTTATGAGTTGTTTTCGCCCCCTTGCAATGGTGAATATCAATGAAAACAAACCATAAAAATATGACAATTGCTATTTAATGATCAGCTTAATTTTTTTCAGATATTTTATAATTTATTGCCATTTTTCATGGGGATAGTTTTACCCTGTCTAAGGGGTGAATTTAACACTGATATTATTTTTATATTCTACGTAAGTTTTAAAATGAAATAAGATAAACTTGTTTATCTTCTTTCATTGTCGAGATATTACATTTTTAATATCAAAACTTTTCAACTGAAATACATTATACAACTCAATTTCGTCAACTTTGATCATTCATTTCTCAAAATTGAAACAGATGCTCATCTTGAAACTTTTCTGAGAGCATTATCTTATCATAAACTTTCAATTAGCACACATTTTGGTTTCAAATACAAGGTCCACAAAATAGACGAATTTTTGGATCACTCTTTGTTACCGCATAATATAAATCTGTCAGAGGTAATTACTGTCATGATTACCGTCTGAGTATTATCTTAAACAATTTATTTATAAAATACAAATAACTTTTGAGTAGTAGTGTAATTACACTACTGCTCAAAAGTATTTACCGACTTTGATTTTTGTATATATCTCAGACAGCACACAATATTTATAAGATTTACAAAATATAATATTTATTTGAATATTTTATAAATATTTACGAAAATATTTTATAAACATTTTTGTATCCTTAGATTGAACAGATCATATGTAAGATTTATCGATCATAAATACCACATAAAAATATTTATAAAATATGTATAAAATAGTACACTAATATTTATTAGTATACTATTATTAGTATATATAATAGTACACTAATATTTAGTAGTAATATAATAAATATTTATTCTTTTACTTTTAAATATTGTAGAAAATATATAATCTATATTTTAATAACATTTTAAATAAAGATTTTATGATTTTTTTCCTTCGTGATATAATATACGTAAACGAGACTAATACAGTTATTAAAGTTCTTAACGTGCAACTTTTTTGCAAAAGTTTTCCAATCTTAACAATCTTACATTAAATTCAAACAATGTTATAACAATAATTTATAATGTAATAATGTATAACGTAATAATGTATATTACAAATTGTTACGAACAATTGTATATTACATTCTCTCTATATTACATTCTCGTATATATCATATTTTCATATGCGTACTACCGCTCAAAAGTATTTGCCCAGTTTGTTTTTTTTTGTCATTAAATAATATGAGAATTTTAAAGAAGTGTAAATTTCAATCACTTTAAGGCCGGGTCTGCAATAGATGTAAGTTTTAAGGAATAAGAAATTGATCAATTACAGTCAAATGTGAAGAGAATAATGAACTATGATTGGTCAATTTCTAATGGCTTAAAGCTTACTAAACCTATTGTAGATCCGGTCTAAGGGTGAAAACCCATGCAGCGAAATAGCGGAACGCGGGACGAGAGCGGAACCAATCACGAGCGTTCCGCAGTTTTCGTTACGCTAAGGCACAATAAACGCATATATGTAATACTACCTATATTGCTAGAAGAGTGCCGACCTCAGGATCAAACATTACGGTACAGACGTATAATAGTCTCTCTCTCGCGAATGCTTCAGCTGCTTTGTGCGCATGCGCTAACAGCGTTAGTCAGACACGACCAGGTAATGTTTTCTCTTTTCGTGTTCTTTCCGTCTCATTTTCTAATGCTTAGCCTCTCGCTCACACTCACTCAATAGACGCGCCTGCGCATAACGAGGCTTAAGCGTCTATGTCCATATTTGGAATTCGTGCGTCTCTCTTTTATGGGCCTCGACCTCTCATTGTGAAGATACGGAACTAGCAATATAGTAGTATTACATATATGTATAAACGTGAGTATTCTAGTCTGCGCCATTTTTATCCCATTCCCCCACTCCTTGCCCTCTCGCCCCTTTGTCGCTGAGCTGAGAAGTTTATGGTGATTAGGTTATGTCTTCTAAGCTGCTCGAACTTTGTAGCTCCGTTCATATTCTAAAATCATCTAAATACTATTATAATAAACAAAGAGTTCGAGCAGCTTAACCATAACCTAATCACTGTAAACTTCTTAGCGTTCTTAGCTCAGCGGCAAAGGGGCAAGAGAGCAAGGAGTGGGGAAATGGGATAAAAATGGCGCAGACGAGAATACCTGTATCTTTAGTGCTCTAGTTACGCAGCTTCCAAATCCCTCATCTCCATGGAGCGGAATGAGAGTAAGCGGAATAAATAGCAAATCTATAAATGACATTTAAATCTTGTTTTTATCGCTCGTTTATTATTATCATGCACCTAAATACTGAATTAAATGCGTTTTTTATTGGAAATATTGATCAAAGATGTTAAAATATATGAAATTAGTTTCAATGTAATTGGACTTCCGTTTCCGGTAGCGAGAACGACGGTTGAGCGAGTGAAGAGTGTGAGAGTGAGATAGCAGTTTTGAGAGTGAGAAGGGTGGAGGAGAGGAAGGAGTGGTGAAGCGGCTGAGGAGGGTCAGGTGGAGGTGGGAGGGTGAGGGTGAGGAAGTGGGTGTGGATGAGGGTGGAGAGAGAGAGGTGAGAATTTGACAGCTAGCAAAGGAAAGTAGGCATAGAACAAGAAAGAGTAGAGAGAGTAGT
Source organism: Crematogaster levior (assembly GCA_901521435.1). NCBI lineage: Eukaryota > Metazoa > Arthropoda > Insecta > Hymenoptera > Formicidae > Crematogaster > Crematogaster levior. Next base: position 19,140 of record CABEGB010001402.1, on the reverse strand, counting down.
GGAAAAGTAGAGTAGAGGGTGGCGACACCAAGCGGTAGATATGGAGAGGGTTAAGGCAGGGAATAAAACAAATATAGAGAGGATGGCAAGGGAGAGAGCTAATAGTTTGCCAATAATAGAGATGTTGAAAAAGGGGCAGAAAAGAAAGGAGAGGCAGGAGGAAGGAAGTGAGGGGGAGGAAATAGAGGCTTTTAAGAAAAGCTCAAAGATGGAGAGATCACCGGTGAAGGGAGCAGGAGAGGGATGGGAAGAGAATATGAGGGAGATGAAAGAGGGGATCAAGGAAATAATGAAGGAAATAAGGGACTTGAGGAAGGACAGAGAGGAAATGAAGGCATGGATGGAGGAAAAGAGGAAGGAGTGGGAAAAGGAGAATGAAGTGTTGAGGAAGAGGATAGAGAGGTTAGAGAAAAGGGTGAAGGAGAGTGAGGAAAGAGAAAGGGGAGGGGAGGAGAAGAAAGGAAGAAGGAGGAGAAGGAGGGGGGAGGATAGAGAAAGGAATAGGAGGAGGTGAAGGATGAGGAGGCTAGAGTTAGAAGGGAAAAGGAAAAAGAGGGAGGAGAGGAAGAGAAACATAATAATAAGAGGGGTAGAGGTAAAGAAGGAAGGACAGGAAGGACTGAGGGAAGAGGTGGAGGAGATAGTGAAAGTAACGGGAGCAGCGGGGAAAATAGAAGGGATAAGAAGGATAGGGAGGAGGGAAAAGGGGAGAGGGGAGATGGTGTGGGTAAGGCTTGCGAGCGTGCAGGAGAAGGTAGAGGTAATGAAGGGAAAAATAAAGTTAAGGGATAGGAAGGAGTGGATTATGGATGATCTGACGGAAAAAGAAAGAAGGATAGAATGGTTAATCAAGAGGGAAGCGGAAAGGAAAAGGAGGGAAGGGAAAAAGGTAAGGGTGGGATACATGAAAATATGGATAGAGGGGAAGATGTGGGATGAAATGGAGGATAAGTTGAGGGAAAGAAAAGAAAAGAAGGGAGTGGAAGGGAGGAGGGTAGGGGAGGAAATTGGTGAGAAAAAAGGGGGGAGGTTTTTTGCTAGAGGGGGGCAAGAGGAAGGGAAAAAAGGGGAAAGAAAAAAGAAAGGCGGAAAGAACAGAAAAAGGGGAGAGAGAAAGGGAAAAAAGAAGGTGTATAAGATAGGTTTTTGGAATGTGGCAGGTATGGAGAATACTCCCTCGTTGGGCGCCACCTTGTCGTGGTGAGGGAGCTTAAGGAGGGACTCCAGCGGTCCATCGGGGCAATGATGTTCGGCAACGTTAGCCGGCATCTTTGGCCCGTTGGGGAGGAGCCCCTCCGACTAAGAGCGTCCACGGGACCCGGCTCTCCCGTTAGGGACTTGGAGTTTTCAAGTCCCAATGGGTAGGGGTAGGCGGCCCCGAGTGCAATCGCCCGGCCGGTCGGGGCCGTTAGGAGGACATTAGTCCTCCACCGACCGCGTGGTTTGCCGAGTGCTCTCGGCTTTCTGGGTGCCTGTCGTCCGGTGTTCCGGGCGGCAGGTGTCCCAGAGGGGGGGACCGGGTGCTCCCGGTCAAAACCGGGTGTTCTCGTGTCCGGTGCTCCGGGCACGGGGACGCTCGGCGGGAGGACGTGGGTGCCGGTTCTTCGGTGCCTGGGGGTGACCAATCCCTGCCCAGTCCTGGGTGGGGGAGGTGCACCCTGGTACCGGGGGAAGCGGCGTCCCACAATGGGGAGACGCCCCACCGCTCCTCCCTAACGGCTGCGGGACGTGGTCCCGCAGTACGCGGGAGTGATGTGGGGGGACGGGCCGGTGGTGCCCCAAAACTCCCGGGCCCACCGGGCTGGGCCATCCCAGGCCGCTCGGACGTATTCCGAGAGCCTGGGGTGGCGGTGAGAGCCAGTTTGGCTCTGGGGCAGGTCGGGCTCCGAAAGGCTTGGTTGCCAACCGACCTAGGGGAAAGTACCCCGAAAATAAACCACCCCTTTCAAATATTATGGATATGTTCAGTTTTGATAGCGGATCACTACTGCTCCAGGGCGATCGGACGTCCAGGAGCCGGCGAGAGAAGGGTATTGTCCCGGCCCTTCTCCCGTCGTCATCATATGTCGGGCTAACGGCAGGGTGCACCGCAGGCCCTGCCGGAGAATCGGCGCCTGCGAAGGGATTTATGCCCAAGTTTGGGCATAAACCCGCAGGAAAGGGCACACCCGTGTCCATTGATACAATGGAGCGGGTATGTGGCTTCCGCTTTGACTTCCTCCTTCTCCGCTTGAAGTGGGGGAATGAGTCGGACACCGAGTCAAAGTCAAGATCGGGTCCGAAATTAAAGACGAAAAGGAAGGTTTCTCCCACCGTCGTGTTATCCAGACTCCCGGTGATGACGAAGAGGATAAGGAAAGGGGGTTCTCCGCGCAAGGAGTCCGGCCCATCACCGGTGTGTCGGGTGGATATGTTTCCACAGGCTCCAACGACACAGTGGTGATGGTGGTGTCGGACGCGGAGAGGAAGAAGGCCAAGGCCCTACCGCGTTCTCGCATTCGCTCATCCTCGAGTGAGTCTGACGGTGGGCCAGGGCCTAGTTTGATCAAGAGGGATCCGAGGGGGCGTCCCCCCAAGGACCCCTCCCACCTGGGCGAATACACTGCCTCGAAGTGCGCGGAACGGGCCAAGATGAAAAAAGCGCAGGTCATAGAGAGATCTGCGCTTAGGGCGATCGACAATAAGATCCCTGTCGACGAGACGCCTTCCTGTGCCCGCAACTTCGAGGCAAAGTGTAGGGAGGCCGCCGAAGCGATTAAAGTGGCTTCGATTGATAAGATAGTGGAGCTGCTTATTGGGCACGTTGCCACTATTAGGAAGGAAGCCTCGACATCTAAAGGGTTGCAGGGAACCATGGTGGGGGGCCTCCTCAAGGCTGCTGCAGCCTTTAAGGAGAGCATCCGCGCCTTGGTCGCCAGGGGTGAGAGGGGGTACTATGACTCCCTCTCAGGAAGGGCACCCTCTCCCCAGAACGAGAGGGTGGAGGAGGTCGTTGCGGCCAACCGTCGCCTTGAGGCGGAGAACGCCGACCTTAAGATGCAAATAGAGGAGATGAGGAGAACCTCCCCACCGCGTTCCCCCTACCGCTTGAGATCCAACCGGGGGAAGATGGATTACTTTGGGGGGGAGGAGGAAGAACACACTCCTCTTAATGAGCCCCCGGTGGAGCGCCCCGTGACAATGCGGGAGGAGCTGGAGATGTTTCCGGCCCTCCGACCATCGTTGCAGGGACGCCCCCCGGTGAGGCTCCCGGAAGAGGCCCCACCGCCAGTTGCTACGGGACAGGAGTCCTCAACCGAGAAGAGGGCGGTCAAAGTGGGGATATGAGCCTGGACAGTTTGGTCCAGGCCGTGATTGTCCACGGCTATGATGAGGGATCTTCCCCAGGTGTTTCCCATCCTGAGATCCCCGCCCCCTGACAGGAGTCCCACAGGACAGGCTCATTTGACCAGGAAGGCCACTCCCCCCCCAACCAACACCAAGGGGGAGAACAGCAACAACCCTTCTTCTTCCGTCAAGAATAAGAAGAAGAATAAGAAGAAGGGAGGGGCTCTGCCCTCCCAAAAAGCAGCTCCATGCTCCCCACGACATCCAAAGGGGGGAGCGGGGCAGCTCCTGCGGTACCGGCGCCGACTCCGGGCCGCTCCGCTCCGGTTTGTGCGGAGACCTCCCGCAACCTTGTTGGGGGCACCCCGCCGGGCGGAGCGGCCTGGAGTGAGGTCGTCGGGAAAAGGGGAAAGAAGGGGGCTACTCCCCCAACTCCTACCCCCAAACAGAAGACGGTTAAGAGCCCCCCCTTCCCAAAAGGGGGAGGCACCAAGAAAAAGCCGTCCAAGAGGAGGTTCCCCACAACGGCGGCGGTAACCATTACCTCCGCCGATGTGGGTTATAAAAAAATACTGGACAAGGCTAAGGCTAATATTTCTATCAGGGAACTGGGCATCGAGAAATTGGTGCCCAGGAAAGCGGCCACCGGGGCCATGATTTTTGAAATTTCCGGCCCGGACCGCGAGAAGAAGGCGGACCTGTTCGCCGAAAGGCTCACCAGTCTGTTCAGGGACCAGGGGGGGATTCGGGTGGCTCGCCCGAAGCGAACCGCCGACATAAGGGTACGCGACTTGGAGCCCTCGGTCTCCCCCGAAGAGGTCAGGGAGGCGGTGAGCCAAGGCGTATGTAGCCCCTCTGACGTTAGAGTGGGGGAGATCCGCTCCCCCCCATCAAATCAGAGGGGCATGGGCACTGTACTTGTCAAGTGCCCTGTGGAGGCGGCCAGCCGTATTTTGAAGGCGGGCCGCCTCCAACTGATCTGGGTCTCGGCCCGCGTCGAGACCCTTGCAAAGCGCCCCCTCCAGTGTTTCAAATGCCTGGAGGTGGACCATGTAAGGGCCAGGTGCCCTAACGTTGACCGCAGCGGTCTTTGCTACCGCTGCGGGACTGTTGGGCACCCGGCAAGTAAGTGCCAAGGTCCGGTCTCCTGCGCGGTGTGTAAAGCCGCGGGGAGGCCGGATCGGCATCGATTGGGGGGCGAGGCGTGTTGGCCCCCCAAGTCGAAGAAGAAGAAGAACCGGGGGGCGGCACAGGCAGCCACCCCCGTAGTCATTGTCACGGCTGCTGCCGCTGCGGGGGCAGCAACCGAGAGAATGAAGGCGGAACCTCTCCCTCAGATTCTGGGTGAGAGAGGCCCCCCAATTTGTGGTGGGGAGGAGAAGGAAGACGCGGGGCGGTGCAGGCGGCCGTCCCCACAATCTCAGACTCGGGTGCCAATGCTCCGGCGGAGGCACCCGAGAATATGGAAGTGGACCCCTCCCCGGAATCCCATTCGGGGGAACAGGGCGTCCCCATTGTTAGGTCTGCCGTTCCGTATGAGGGCCGCTTTAAGGTGTTATCGCGGCTTGACACGGCAGAGGGATCCGGCGGGGAGGAGCCGATGGAGGACTAAAATTCACCTCCATCAGGCTCCTCCAGGCGAATTTAAATCACGCCCGCCAGGCCCAGGATCTATTTATCCAGGACCTGGCGGAGTGTGATGCCGGACTGGGTGTTGTGGCGGAGCCGTACCGCGTCCCGGGGAACAACCCCAACTGATTAGGGGACGCGGACGACTCCGCCGCAATAGTTAGAAGGCACTCCCCTCGCTCCCCTCCCATCTCCCTTTTGGTGAGTGGGAGGGGGTTTGTTATAGCGAGGTGGGGTGCCTTGTTCGTTGCGGGGGTGTATGCGCCCCCCAGCAGGACTCTCCCCCAATTTAAATCCTTACTCAGGGATCTGGGGGACGGCATACGCCGATGCCGCCCCCACCCTGTTCTGGTGGCCGGGGACTTCAACGCCTGGTCTAGGGCGTGGGGTTCCCGGTCTACCAATGCCAGGGGGGACATCCTGCTAAGATGGGCGGCGGAGCTCGGCCTCGTTTTGCTAAATCAAGGGGCTCAGAGCACCTGCGTCCGCCCCCAGGGGGAGTCCATCGTGGATCTTACGTGGGCTACCCCGGGGGCGGCGCGCTTGGTCAGCAACGGGGGGGTGGCTAGTAGAGACACTCTGTCAGACCACGCCCAAATTTAAATGGACGTGGCCGCCACTCCCCAGGAGGTGCTACTCCGCCGCCGTGCGAGGGGCAATGCACCCCCGAAGCGCTGGTCGCTGGCAAAACTCGACCGCGACAGTTTAATGGCCTTCGCCGCGACAGAAGCCTGGTCGGTGAATCTTACCGACCAGGTGGACGCTAACGCGGAGGCCGAGGAGTTGAGGGGCATGGCCGAGCGCCTTTGTGACGCGGCCATGCCCCATTGCAAGCCCGCCCCCCGCCGGGCCGCGTACTGGTGGTCGGAGGAGATTGCAGACCTGCGACGCGTGGCCAATTCAGCACGCCGCAATCTCCTCCGGGCCCGGCGGCGAGGGGCGGTTGGTGATGAGCGTGCTGTGGCGCGCAGCGAGTTTCTTGCCGCGCGGAACTCGCTGCGGGCTGCCATCAGCACGGCCAAGGCCAGGGCCTGGGATAAACTGATCGAAGAACTCGACCAGGAACCCTGGGGGCGCCCCTACAGGATCGTGCTCAACCGATTACGTCCGGCAGCGCCCTCTATTGCTCAAACTCTTGACCCCGAGTTTCTGGAGCGAGTGGTGGAGGCCCTGTTTCCCTGGAGGGAGGTTAATCTCCCTCCAAAGGGCCTACCTCCTCCATGGTCTCCAGAACTCGAGGTCACCGATCAGGAGTTTGTCCGGGCCGCGAGGAAATTGGGGGCCAAAGGCCCCCGGCCCGGACGGGGTTCCTGGCCGTGTCTGGGCCCTGGTCCTTGGTGAAGTGGGTGAACGCCTGAGGCGCCTTTTTAACACCTGCCTCAAGACGGGCACCTTTCCCTCCTTGTGGAAACAAGCAAGGCTTGTGCTTCTCCACAAGGAGGGGAAGCCGGCGGACGCACCCTTGGCCTACAGGCCGATATGCCTGCTCGACGAGATCGGCAAATTTTTTGAACGAATTATTGCCGGCCGACTCGTCGAGCACCTGTCGCAGAACGGTCCCGACCTCAGTCGGGACCAATTTGGATTCCGAGAGGGCCTATCAACGACCGACGCTATTATGTCGCTCAAGGCCCTCTCGGACCAAATTACCGGGGAGGAAGATGTGGCGTTGGCAGTATCTCTTGATATTGTCAACGCCTTCAACTCCCTCCCCTGGGAGGTTATTGGGGAAGCCATGGAGTACCATGGTTTCCTCCCGTACTTAGTCCAGATAATTGAGGACTATTTCCGCGACAGGGAGCTCCAGTTTACCAACAAGCTGGAGCTGGCAGCCTGTAGGCCTGCCTATTGCGGGGTTCCGCAGGGGTCTGTGTTGGGGCCCCTGCTTTGGAACCTCGCCTACGATAGGGTGCTCCGCACGGCGCTCCCCTGGGGCAGTCGTCTGCTACGTTATGCAGACGACACATAAGTATTTTCCCGGGGGAGCACATGGGAAGAGGCGCGTGACGGCGCTAACACTGCCGTCCGCGCCGTCGTGCGCTCAATTCGCCGTATGGGACTGGAGGTTGCCCCTGCGAAGACCGAAGCGGTCTTCTTTTACAGCAAGGAGATGGGGCAACCTCCCCCCTCCAGCTTTGGGTGGGGGAGGTCCGCGTCCAGGTGGGGCCTACCATTAAATACTTAGGCCTCACCTTGGATGGGCTTTGGGGGTTCGTCAAGCATTTTGACAGAGTAACCCCCAGAGCAGACAGGATGGCGGTGAGTTTAGGCCGCCTCCTGTCGAACGTCGGTGGTCCGGGTGGCCGCGTGCGCCGCTTGTACGCCAACGTGGTGCAATCGGTGCTCCTGTATGGAGCACCGGTCTGGTCCGAGGCCGCGGCAGCCAGCCGCAAGATTAAAGCTGCCCTACAGCGAGTGCAGCGGCGGCTGGCTATTCGCGCGGCTCGAGCCTATTGCACCACGTCGCACGCGGCAGCCACGGTCCTGGTGGGACTCGTCCTCATCGTCTTTTCGGCCGACGCGTGCGCCGAGGTATATCGGCGCACTAGGAAGTCGGGCGGTGTGGGGCGGGCCCGTTTAGCACCAGGGACCGTGGCCAGGATTCGAAAGGGGGCCCGCCAAGGCGCAGTGGAGGCTTGGGAAGCCTCCCTGTGGAGCGCCTCGGCCGGCAAGTGGACCATCGACGCCATCCGGCCCTATCTACCTGAGTGGGTAGATAGGCGCGGACGCGGACTGACGTTCCACGCGACGCAAGTATTGACAGACCACGGATGTTTCGGGGTCTACCTGCGTCGCATCGGGAAAGAGCGCACGACGCGGTGCCATCACTGCGCGGCCGGCAGGGACTCGGCGCTTCCCCTCCGTTGTGCGCCACCTTGCCGTGGTGGAGGGGCTCCCCGGGGAGTAATCCCCGGGGTCTAAGAGCGCACACATGGAAGGAATAACCATGTTAAAAAACCCGGGTAGGTCGGACTCGTGAGGGGGGTTATCCCAGCCGACCTAGGAGTGGGGGGCTCCGAAATAACCCCCCCTTGGAAGACAACCAAGTAAAAAAATTACATTTATATGGATGTGATGTTCAATAATATAGAGATGTTACCGCCCCAGGGGTCTCGGGTACCCAGGGGCCGGCGTAGGGAGGGTAGGGTCCCGGCCCCCCCTATGTCGTCATCCGACGACGGGCTGTGCGGGGCGCGCGACGCAGGCGCCCCGCACGAAAGGGCTACTGCGGACAGAGCCCTCTTGGCGGCTGCCTTGAGGGTATTGGAAGAGCTCCTCCACCTTTTGGGGGAGCGGAGATTTGAGGCCGAGGCGTATGTTCCTACATACGCCTCGGTCCTGAAGAAGGGAGGGAGGTCTGGGTGTCCCACGCGGACGGTGGGCACCCAGACCCCCTCGGCTGTGGGTGTGTCCTCCACCAGGTGCTTCCGGTGCCTGGCGCGGGGGCACACCCGGAGGTTTTGTCCCTCGGCTACCGACCGGGGCACTTGTTGCCTCCGGTGCGGTGCCGAGGGGCATCTTGTTAAGGCATGTGCGGCGAGGGCCGCACGTTGCCCAATGTGTGAGGAGACCGGGCACGTGGCGTCCCACCGTATAGGGCCCACGTGCCCGGTGGTTCCCCCTCGGAAGGGGGGGAAAAGAAGGAGGAGAGCTAATGGGGGGGTTGTGGCCCCCTCCAAGGTCTTGGAGAGGGCACCTCTGTTGCCAGAGGTGCCCCCCTGTGTGGACGGCCCTTCAGGGGAGTCTACGGATGTCACCGTCGAGGAGTTGTCCCCGGATGGCCAGGAGAAAGCGGTTTCCCCTGTGGGGTCTCCGATTGGAGTACCCATGGAAGTGGTGGCGGGGAGAGGGGAAAATTCTCCTCTCCCCTCAGTCAGGGAGAAGGAGGAGGTTGAGAGGCCCGCGATTGGCGGGTCCCCTATAATACCTCCTCTGCAGGAGGTAGTGCGTCCCCCCATGGAGGGCGTGTTTTTGTTTAGAGGTAGGGGTGCTCCCCCTTAGACAGGAGGTGTCATTCTCCTTCTCTGGAGCGGTGGAAAGGGCTGGGGGGGGAGATGGGAGACGCTAAGTTGTCGCATCTCCTCCCCACAGTCAGCCTTCCTAGGCTGGCTGATAAGTTCATCTGGCACTCCAAGAGAAGGAGGATCACTATGGGAGGTAAAAGAGATAACGTGAGGGGTACTTTGTCTCCCATCAAGATCCCCCCTAAGAGGATAGTACAGATAGAGGGGATTTTCCCCCCTCCTCGAACGGGTGGTCCCACCGGCCCCCCCGGATTTGTCTGGGGGGAAGAGGTTGGGGTGAGAGTCCCCTCCTCTTCTTCTCCCGACGCCTCCTCAAAGACAGGGAGGGGGCCTACTACTAGGAAGAAGAAGAAAAAGAAAAAAGAGAAAGAGGGGCGACAGGGGGCGGGGGCCCCCAGTCGCCCTTAGCCCCATTCCAGCAGGGGGCGGCCCCCCTTCTAACATTTGGGGGGGCGGGGGAAGGTCGGTGGTGACCCGGCCTTCCCCGGGTTCGGTATATAGTTTTGGGGGAGAGAGTGTTTAACGTGAGCGGGGTTATCCCAACCGACCTAGGAGTGGAGTCTCCGATGTAACCTCCCATGGAAGACAACCACGTTAAAAAATTACATTTTTATGGACGTACGATGAATAATATGAGATGTAGTCTACCGCCTCAGGGGAGTCGGACCCCCAGAGGCCGGCGTGGGGGGGGGGGGGGGGTGGCGTAGCCTTCCCCACGTTGTCATCGAGCGACACACCGGGCAGGAGTGCGACGCCCCCCTGCCCAAGAATGCGCGTGCGGGTGCGGAGTTGGACGGTGCCAAGGTCCTCCTTTTTGAGAGGGCCTTGGCCGTTTTGGAGGGGCTCCTCCACTTGTTGGGGGAGCGGAGTTCCACCGCAGGGGCGTATGCTCCGTCATACGCCTCTGTGGTGAAGGGAAGAGGAAGGTCTGGGTGTCCCACACGGACGGTGGGCACCTAGACCTCCCCGGAGGCTAGTGCCCCCCCCCCAGGTGCTTCAAGTGCCTGGGGCGGGGGCACATTAGGAGATGGTGTCCCTCCACCGCCGACCGAGGCAATTGTTGCCTCAGGTGCGGGGTGGAGGGACACCATGTTGGGGCGTGTGCGGCTCGTGCCGCACACTGCCCCAAGTGTTATGAGGTGGGGCTACCCGCCTCCCACCGCATTGGTGGGAGCGGGTGCCCGTTGGTTCCCCCCCGTAAGGGGGGTTATAAAAGGAGGAGAAGGAGGAAAGGGGAAGGGGGACTCACTCCCCCTCCGGCTGCACCTGAGGTGGCGCCTCCGCCTTGCGGGGTGTCCCCTCCCCAGGATGGGATTGTGGAGGTGGATTCTCCCCCGCGGGGGGATCCACCCTTTGGGGTGGATCCTCCCGCTGGGGGAATCATGGAGGTGGACTCCGCCAGGGATTCGCCGATGTGCGGCTCCCTGGCGGAGTCGGTGGAGGCGGCGGTTGCGCCCGCCCTCGAGCCGTCGGGGGTTCTGTCCCCTGGCGGTTCGACGGCGGGCATGAAGGAACTTGCCCCCGTGGGGTCCCCAATTTCTGGGTCCCCCATGGGGGTAAGGGGTGAGGTGGGAGGAGAGGAGGGTTCTCTTCTCCTCCCTTCCATAGTCGAGGCGACGACTGCGTCCGTCCTCGGGCCGTCGGGGGTTTTATCCCCTGGCGGTTCGACGGCGGACGTGGAGGCACCTGCCCCCGTGGGGCCCCCAACTTTTGGGTCCCCCATGGAGGTAGTGGAGGAGGGGGGAGGAGGGGAGAGTTCTCCTCTCCCCCCTACTAAAGTCAAGGCGAAGAAAAAGAAAAAGAGGGGTCCCGGAAAAAGGACCCCTCCCCCAAAATCGCCACTTCCCCAGGGGAGGTCTTAGACTCCCCTGGGGGTACGGAGGAGGTTGGGATGGAGGCGGGGGGTCCTAAAGAGGACCCAAAACTTTCCCGCCTCCATCCCACTGTCGATCTTTGCCGCATAGATTATCTCCTGAAGGAGAGTTACGAGCGAGTTTTCTCGGCAAGGTCGGAGAAGGAAGCTCTCGAGGCTGTGGATGAGAATTGTAGACTCGCCCAGCTTCGGGAGCGCTATATTAAAGGGGGTCCCCTCTCTCGTTACTAGGGGGGGTCTCTCCAAAATGAAAGTAGTTTGGGGGAGGCAACTAAATCCCCTCCCTTTTTGTGGGGGGTCGATCAGGAGCTGGGGCTCCTGACCGGCCCTAGCCCTCACTAATATCGGGGGCGGGGAATGTTCCGGGGTACCGGACCTTCCCCAGTATTCTTCGAGTACTCGAGGCAGGGGGAGGTAGGGGTCTTTGCCCTTTCCCCCTGCAGAGGCCGTCTAACGGCCATGCCCGGGGGGGAGCAGGACGAATGCCATATGGCGATATCCTGCTCCCTCCCACTATAGGCTTAGGAAGGCACCCCGGGGGGGTTTTAGTGGGTATGCCCGGGGAGGGGTTCTGTCCCCTCCTCGGGAAATTCCCACATAACCCTAGGGGCTCCCCAGCGCCCCTAGGGTACCTATAAAAGGTTTCCCCCTCGTGAACAAAAAAAAAAAAAAGGCCAAGGAAGGTCACCCCCAGCGGTTTTAGTGGGTATGCCGGGAGGGAAATTCTTTCCCTCCCGGTGAATCCCACATAACCCTGGAGACTCCCCCGGGTCTCCAGGGTATCTATAAAAGATTTCCGCTGGGTTACCAAAAAAAAAAAAAGGGACTCGGCGCTTCATACGTTGAGGGATTGTCTTGCTTGGGACACAGAGCGCCGAGCCCTGTCCGATGTGATTGGCACCGCAGACCTCTCCCTCCAGGGAATCATTCCCAAGATTTTGGAGGGGTAGGTCAAATGGGCAGCGTTCGTCTCCTTCTGCGGCAAAGTTATATCGCAGAAGGAGACAGCCGAACGCATCAGGAGAGGGGAGGTGGAGGTTGTGCCCCCTCCGAGGAAGAAGATGGCGGCGATGGGGGTCCGCCCCCTCCAATTTTAAGGAGAGTCAGACGGATCCCCACTCGCCGCCTGGCGCATATGCGCCCTTGAGTGTTGGGGTCCCCCTAGTGCAACTGGGGGACCCCGCCAACACCTTTATGGGAGATTGCACTTCCCGTGCACCTTTTGGCAGAGAGGAGGTCCCCTCACGCTGGTCAACCGCTTGCTGGTTGTCTTCTGAGGGGGCCTCCTCACCTTTTCTTTAGCTCGCTCGCCTGATCCGTCAGGCGTGCGAAGATGAGAGGCTGGGGGAACTCCCGGGGGGCACTCATGTTTGAGTGCTCTAAGCAAAAACAGGGAGTTCCCCCTGGGGGGAGGAATCGTTTTGTATCCCTCCCCCCATCAGGTAAAGTTAACCGGGAGGGAGAACTGTTTCGTCTCCCTCCCGGTGGGGTGGTCGTCCCAGGGGCTGGGGCCCCTGGGGCACCACGGCCCCCCAACATCATTCAGGAGGGGCGGGGGAAGGTCTCGGGTGTCGGGCCTTCCCCGTTAGGACAGACAATGGGGGAGAGGAAGTTTCGTCTTCCTCTCCCCCCGAGAAGAGGTCGTCGTCTTCGACGACCAGCCCGAGGGGTGGGTGGAAGAATACCACTGGTGATGCCCACCCACCCCTCATTATGGGCCAAGGAATGGCACCTCGGGGAGGTTTTAGTGGGTAGACCCAGGGGGACTTGTTTTCCCCCTGGGAGAGTCTCACATAACCCCAGGGATCCCTCAGGGTCTCTGGGGTACCTATAAAAGGTTTCCTCCTCGTTAACAAAAAAAAAGGTATGGAGAATAAGGACAAAGATTTTTGGGAAAGATTAAGGGAGTGGGATAACATAATATTTTTGAGTGAGACATGGTTACAGAAGAAAGGATGGGAAAGGGTAAGGAAGTGGCTGCCAAAAGGGTATGTGTAAGAAGTACAGGAGGCGGAAAAAAGGAATAAGAAGGGGAGGGCTATGGGAGGAATGGTGAGGGGAAGGAGGGAAGAGATTGAGGAGGAGAGGGGGGAGCAGGATGAAGGAAGGGGGTTGATGACAGGGAAAGTGTGTTTGGGAGGGGAGTGGTGGAGGCTAGTGGGGGTTTATGTGAATAAGGATCTGAAAGGGAAAATGTGGAAAAACTGAGGGAGTGGATGGAGGACAGGGAGGAAGGGGTGAGAGTATTGGTAGGGGGGATTTTAATGCGAGGACAGGAAGAGAAGGGGGGAGAGTAGGTGGGGAATATGAGGAGAGATTATGGGGGGAAGGAAGAAGGTCAAGGGATGGAAAGATAAATGAAGAGGGAAAGAAGTTGTGTAGATTCTAGGGGGAGTTGCGATAATGAATGGAAGTGTGATAGGAGATGAGGAGGAAGAATGGACATATACAGGGGGAAGGGGAGGGACAACCCCTCCGTTGTACGCCACCTTGCCGTGGTGGAGGGGCTCCCCGGGAAACTCTCCCGGGGTCTAAGAGCGTGGAAGGAAAACCATTTTTTTTTGTTCACGGGGTGGAAACCTTTTATAGGTACCCCAGGGGACTCTGGGGAGTCCCCTGGGGTTATGTGGGAGTCACCCGGGGGGGAAGAGAGAATCCCCCCCCCGGGCATACCCACTAAAACCACCCCGGGGTGCCTTTCCTTAGCCCCTGAAAGGAGTGGGTGGGCATCACCAGTGGTATTCATCCACCCACCCCTCGGGCTGGCCGCCGTAGCGGCCTCCTCTTGGGGGAAAAGGGAATGGAACATCCTCTCCCCCAGGATCCAACTTATTGGGGAAGGCCCGGCACCCCGAGGCCTTCCCCCCCCCCCCCGATGTAATTGTTGGGGGGGCCATAGCACCCTGGGAGCCCCAGCCCCCAGGGTAGCCACACTCGGCCAGGAGGGAGATAGATAGAGTCACCCTCCTGGCTGACTTACCAATTGGGGGGAGAAAGTTCCTCCCCCCGGGGGGAATCCCTATTTTTACTTGGAGCACCCAACTGGGTGCCCCTCGGGATCCCCCCCCCCGCCTCTCAGCATCGGAAACCGGGCGTGCGAACTAAAAACCTTGGTGGAGGTCCCTCCCTTAACACAGGGGGGACCTCCTTCCATCCTATGCGTGCCAATATGCACGCCAACCTCTATGATGATGAGGGTGGGGTCCCCACGCTAATCTGGTGCATCCCTTAAGGGGGATACGCCCTGGGGACCCCGCCTCAATTAGCTGCGCATATGCGCGAGGCGGCGGAGGGGAATCCGCCTGATCCTCCTAAGAGATGGAGGGGGCGGCGGGTCCCCGTCGCCGCCATCTTCATCCTGAGAGGGGGAGGATGGAGGCACCACCTCCACCTCCCCTCTCCTTATTCGTTCTGCCGTCTCCTTCTGCGACATGACTTTGCCGCAGAAGGAGACGAACGAATTCCACTTGTCCTCTCCCTCCAGGATTTTCGGGATTATACCCTGGAGGGAGAGGTCCTCGGTGCCAATACACTCGGACAGGGCCCGGCGCTCCGTGTCCCAAGCGGGACAATCCCGCAGGGTATAAAGCGCCGAGTCCCTACCGGCCGCGCTGTGATGGCACCGCGTTGTGCGCTCCCGGCCAATGCGACACAGATAGGCTCCAACACAGCAGTGATTTGTTAGTATCTGCGTCGCATGGAACGACAATCCGCGTCCGCACCTACCTACCCATTCGGGTAGGCAGGGCCGGATGGCGTCGATGGTCCACTTGTCCGCCGAGGCGCTCCAGAGCCTCTAGAACGCCCTGGCGGGCTTGCCTCCTAATCTCGGCGGCAGCCCTTGGGGCCAGACGGGCCCGCACGCCCCCCGGCTTTCTCGTGCGCCGATATATTTCGGTGCACGATTGGGCCAGGAGAACGATGGGAACGGAGCCCGCCAGGACCGTGGCTGCCGCGTACGAAGTGGTGCAATAGGCCCGAGCCGCGCGAATGGCCAACCGCCGCTGTACCCGTTGGAGGGACGCCTTAGTTTTGCGGTTGGCCGCCGCGGTCTCGGACCATACCGGTGCTCCATATAGGAGCACCGATTGCACCACGTTCGTATAAAGGCGGCGAGCACGGCCGCCTGGACCACCGACATTAGACAGGAGGCGGCCAAGACCAGCCGCCACCCTGTCTGCTTTGGGGGTACAATGTCGAAGTGTTTGACAAACCCCCAAAGCCCATCCAAGGTGAGGCCCAAGTATTTAAGGGTGGGCCCCACCTGGACGCGGACGTCCCCCACCCAGAGTTGGATGGGGGGAGGTTGCCCCTTCTCTTTGCTGTAGAAGAAGACAGCTTCGGTCTTCGCTGGGGCAACCTCCATACCTAATTGCCGTATGGAGCGCACGACAGCGCGGACGGCTGGCGCCGTCACGCGCTTCCATCCAGTTGCTCCCCCGGAACAGTACAAGCGTGTCTGCATAACACAGCAGACGACTGCCCCAGGGGAGCGCCGTGCGGAGCACCTTGTCATATGCGAGGTTCCATAGCAGGGGCCCCAGCACGGACCCTGTGGAACCCCGCAATGAATCGGCCTACCGATTGCCAGCTCCAGCTTATTGGTATACTGGAGCTGCCTGTCGCGGAAATAGTCTAGGACTATGTCTTTCAAATACTAGGGGAATGGAAGGAAAACCATGTTAAAAAACCCGGGTAGGTCGGACTCGTGAGGAGGGTTATCCCAACCGACCTAGGAGTGGGGGGCTCCGAAATAACCCCCCCGTGGAAGACAACCACGTTAAAAAATTACATTTTTATTTTATGGATGATGAAAAATAAAGGAGCAGTTACCGCGTCAGGGGTGTCGGACCCCCAGAGGCCGGCGTAGGGGGGGTATGGTCCCCCCCCCCATGTCGTCATCTGGCGACGGGCGGTGCGGGGTGCGCGACGCGGGCGCCCCGCACTACTTGGCTACCGCGGAGGCTCTATGGACCTCTGTCCTTAGAGTCCTGGAGGAGCTCCTCCGTTTAATGGGGGAGCGGAGTTTTGGTACCGAGGCGGGCGCTCCGTCGTACGCCTCGGTTGTGAGGAGGGGAGGGAGGTCTGGGTGTCCCACGCGGACGGTGGGCACCCAGACCCCTTCGGCCGGTGGTGTGTCCTCGCCCAGGTGCTTCAAGTGCCTGGTGCGGGGACACACACGGAGGTTCTGTCCCTCGGCTACCGACCGGAGCGCTTGTTGTCTCCGGTGCGGGGCCGAGGGACATCTGGTCCGGGAGTGTGCGGCGAAAGCCGCACACTGCCCGGTGTGTAAGGAGGCGGGGCGGGTGGCGTCCCACCGTATAGGTGGGCCCACCTGCCAGGTAGTTCCTCCTTGTAAGAAGGGTCGCGGTCGCGGCGGGAGGAAAGTTAAAGGGGGAGTAAGCCTCCCCCTAAGGAGATGGTGTCGGGGCCTTTACCGACCAAGGTCCCCCTTATTATGGACTCCCCATCTGGGGAGTCTATGGAAGCTGTGGTTCCGGTAGCCACTTCGGAGGTGCCCTTAGTGGGACCTTTGGCTGTGGTCCCTATGGAGACGGAGGACGCTGAAAGGGAGAGCGTCTCCTCTCCTCCTTCAGTAGGGGGGAAGGAGGTGGCCGAGGCAGGGTCACCCCCTAAATCCCCCCCTTCACTGGAGGTTGGACACCTCCCAAAGGAGGTGTTCAAATTTGGGAGGAGATGTGAGGGGGAAACTCCTGTGGTTACGAAGAAGTTTTTCTTCTCCAAGACGGTTGTGGGGCCTGGGGGGGAGATAGTGGACCTTAAATTGTCCCATTTCTCCCCCTCAGTCGCCATAAACAGATTGAGTGGGCCTGACAAACCCCCAAGGAAAGTTCGGGTTATGGAGGATGATGAGGGGGAGCGTCCCCCTCCCCTTGAACTGATAGGGAACATCTTCCCTCAAGAATCGGCGGATGCTGTCCTGGCTGGGGCCTCGGTTCCAGATTTGGAGTATGAGGTCCCTGAAAGGGCACTTCGTAGTCGCATAGTGGGGCCCCGGGGCCGGCATCCCGGGTCCCCGAAAAAGAAGTCGGGGCGGGGTGGAGTAAGCTCCTCCCCCCCCGACATTCGGTTGCAAGCCAACCGGTTTTATATTGCGGGGATGGAGGAGGGGGGGAATGATATCCCCTCTTTCCCCGTCGTCCCCGCAAAGACCGGGAAAGGTAAAAAGGCAAAGAAGGGGCGGCTGGGGGCGGGGGCCCCCAGTCGTCCCTAGCCCCAACAACACCCGGGGGCGGCCCCCTTCCTAACATCTGGGGGGGCGGGGGAAGGTCGGTGGTGACCGGGCCTTCCCCGAGGTTTGGCAATCATTTGGGGAGGGAGTGTAACCACTCCCTCCCCCAGGACAGAGGCCTAGCGGCCACGCCCGAGGGGGAGCTGGACGCATACCACTGGTGATTCCCAGCTCCCCCTCATTATGGCTAAGGAAGGTCACCCTCAGGGGTTTTAGTGGGTATGCCGGAAGGGAGATTCATTCTCCCTTCCGGAGAATCCCACATAATCCTGGGGACTCCCCCGCAATTTGTAACTAACAATTACATATTTTTTCTTAAAAATAACTATGTGTTTTCTTTACACCAATTGATTCCTCTCATTATTCTGTGCATAAAAGTATTGAGATAAGGTCATCGAAAAGTAAATATTTTACGAGATATTTTACAGTTTATGTAAAATTAAGAAATTATTTCAAGCTTTATAACTCGGAAAATACTTCATGAAAAAATACTTTATTATAGTGTTTTGGAAAGCTCTCGAGGTCAGCTACAAGAATATGTAATAAAAAATAGGGGATGCCATTTAAAAAAATTGAGGTGACTTTCATGTAACTTTCAAATAATTCTTCAAGGTCAAACCAATGGTATCATCTTATGGACCCCTCGAAACCAAATAACTTTTGTCTGAAAAATTTTTCTCTCTCGGGCTTGATTTTCAAAATATTCGACTGGATGTTTTATAATGGGACACCCTGTATATGTATGTACACTGAAATATATTTCAGTGTGTGTATATATACATGTTTTGTTAAATTCGCAAAAATAACGTGGTGAGATAAATTATTAGTTATTACTCATTGTTGAGAGGTAAGACAAAACTAGTTAATAGTAAAGTTAATAATAATTAAAACTTTATAACTCGCATGCAGTATATTATATAATGAAATATATATTATTAATAATATTGTATATACTGTGATTTCATATATGTGATAATTTATATATATTTTGACAGTTACAAAAAGATTGTGATGAATTCTCAATTGCATTATTATGCATTTACAAATATTGGAAGAAATGGAGACAATCTCCAATATATCACAGAGCAGTAAAAAAAAAGTTGCTTAAATTATACGTAATATATAAAAAAATGGTACAACATGAGAATGCATTGAAAAAAAAGCATATTTATATATATTTTGACAGTTACAAAAAGATTGTGATGAATTCTCAATTGCATTATTATGCATTTACAAATATTGGAAGAAATGGAGACAATCTCCAATATATCACAGAGCAGTAAAAAAAAAGTTGCTTAAATTATACGTAATATATAAAAAAATGGTACAACATGAGAATGCATTGAAAAAAAAGCAAAAAAGAAAATTTTGGGTTCGTCCTATCTTCACGCCTCAAAAAAGATTTTTGCAGGGTGCCAGTAATAATCTGATCCCTGAAATGTTGAACTCCAATGACACAAAATATTGTAATTTCATGCAATTGACACCAATATTATTCGAGAAATTATTAGAGATTATTAGTACAAGAATTGAAAAGCAGTATGCAATCCGAGAACCAATTTCAACACGAACACGATTGGAACTTACTTTACGATATTTAGCTAGTGGTGACAGTATGGCATCTATATCATATCTATTCCGTGTAGGAAATTATACAGTATCAAAAATAATTTGTGAAACATGTGAATGTATTTAAGACTTATTAAAGGAAAAAGTTCTCTTTAATCCGACAACAGAAAACTGGCGTAAGGTAGCCAAAGACTTTGAAGATTTGTGGATATATTACGCAGCTGCACAAAAGCTGTTCCGCTATTTTCGCTATAATAGAAACCCTGGTGACATTCTATTGTGTTGTTAGTGTGGATGTAAGTATATATGTATTTCGGGAGCACGTATAAAGTCCAAGAAAAATATTTGCTAATGAGTGAGCGGGGGACGGGGAAGGAGATATCCTCAACGGTTGTCAATATAGTTAGCAGATCTTTATACGCTCCACGCGTAGGGAAAAAATTTGGATGGGGCGCAACATTTGG